>JAMKCH010084719.1:0-44569 GCA_023653785.1 Ophioderma brevispina | reverse complement strand
TGATCAAAAATTTGTCCTTTAACATCTAATTAATAATTAATTAATTAAATTAATGGAACCCTTCGTTGTGATCTGAGTAGATCAACATTCAGGCAGTTGTATGTGCACAATTTGAGCCCCACAATGTGTTTCATTCTCTACTTATTTTTACATTTATAGGCGAACCCATGTTCACGAGCGTTTTGTGTGTGTGTAATGTCTATGGCTCCCCCCCCGCCGGCTCCCCCGTTTACCTAGCTGCGGTTTTCGACCGTACCTTATAATACTATCCAATGGCTGAAAAGGGTTTATCAAGAGCAGGGTTTTCGCACTCAAATTGACATAAATCCTTTGAACCGAGGTCAATCGTTTCCGAATTAAAGGCCTTATTAAACTGCCCCCCAAAAAAGTGGGATGTGTAACAGATCCCTCCCCATTTTAGTGTACCCAGTTCATGACATACGGACCTACCGCGAAAATAGTCCGCCGATAACGCGCACGACTTTTGGGCAATTCACAGCCCATGCGCGGTGAGTAGTCCTTATCCCAAATTGTTTATCCAAATTGTGTACAACACAAACCTTCCCGAGACCTTCTTGTGTGTGGAAAAAACATTGTGGGATGGTTCTGTAAGGTCGCGGAGGGTAGGTACGATCGCTAGTGTTCCATCTATTCGAGAGGGAAATACACTGCGCTCTCGATAGCTACCTTCCGCGAACCTTACTTTTGCACAGTATCCAACTGGTTAGTCTCAGGAGGTGGAAGAAGGTACGGGGTGGAAGAAGGTACGGGGAGGTAGTCACCAGCGCTAGCGTATCCCCGTCTCGAACCGAGGGGAGACTACATAGAGCTGCTTGATTGCGCTCATTATACCGGACACACAGGATGCAGTAGCAACATCTCCTCTCCGCACCAGAAGGTCTCGAAGATAACTCTCGGAAACGTGGTTGCGGAACCCCAACCTATTAGTATCCAGGATATCGTGGATTTGGAGGAGCCTTTGTAAAATGCCCAGGAGGAGGTGTGAGCACGTACTCATGGGACCTAAAAATCGAGAGCCGCCCAACCGATCGTGATGTTTTCGGTGTGCGCTTTGGATGTCGAGGCAACCAGCGGTAACTGGGTCCTTCGCTGCCGGACCCATCTGGAGGCCGTGGAGATGAAAGCTGTTTTTCTTCGAGCATTCGCGCTTAAGGTACCATTTTAGAGCCTGACCGTGGGCACCAGGGTTTTCGACGTCCGCAGCAAGGCCAGGTCCGGGAGAAACATGGGAGTGGTGTGAAAGACAGGGTCTGAATTCTTAGCGAGAAAACCCGCTATGGGAGGATGGACACGCCATCCTCCGACCACCCGGCAAGGGAGCCTCGTCACTGGACACGGCATGTATCTCGGAACCCGTCGCCCGGAAGCGGAACTGGCCACGAGACGGCCGTCTTCTAGATAAATACAGGAGACTGGCCCTCTCAGTGCCTCGTCGAATTCCTTGGAAGTAAAGAATGGCATCGCAGGCAAGTCCACTCTGGAACGAGTGAACGAAACGGGGGACGAACCGAAAAAAACATTTACCTCAGAAGATTAGTGAGATGGGATTGTTCGGACGGAATGTGCAGTTCTGAAAGGCCCGATGGAGTGCCCAATCGCGTGCGGTAGCACCTGAATGTTTGGACGCACCAAAACCTCTGGAAAAATTTTCCATTTAGGAAATCCCGATCTGCTACGACGCAGACAGCGATCGATATCTCGATTGGGCACCATCTATAGAACCGACGGAGTCGAGAATCGTAAGATTCTATAGTTGACTTCTGCCTTGCCTGAGCAAGCGAGCGCGGCAGCCTGTTAAGAAAGTCCCGTCTGAGTGTATTGTTGGCGGAATGCGCCAGACAGTCAGGTTGAGAGCGCGGATGGTACGCTCCGGGGACGGAACGTGTCAGGCGGAGGAGCTTATCAGATCCCCGCGCTGAGGGAGCAAGAACCACTAGCAGCGCCAGCAGCCGTGGAAACCACCAGCTGAGCCGGCCACATGGGGACATCAACAGAACCAGGAAGTGTCGGGACCGAGCTACCTTCTCGAGGAATCTCGGTATAATCGCAATGGGGGGATGGGAAAGGAAATGCGTAGGCAATTCCCCGGACCCAATCCGAAAACCATTGCATCCCGACCACGGGCTCTGGGATCTGACTCATGAGTAGTAAGACGGAAGCTGGTGATTCAACGGCGGAGGCGAATAGGTCCACGTGGGGTCGCTGTAGCCTCTGAAAAATTGACGGCAGACTGCCGGAGGAGGCGCCATTCACTGACGCCCCATCACCTTCGATGGCGCCTGGCTTTGCGTGCCTTTCCGGGATTGAGGGAATCCCTTTCTAGGACGTTCTCCTCCCCTGGTACATGTGCTGATATCAGGGCCCTGCCCACCACTCTAGGAAGCCGCTACCTCCTGGCAGAGACTGGGGATCCTTGTCCCCCCTCCTTGTATGTCATTACCGTCATGTTGTCGCTCGGACCAGGATCACCTTTCCCCTGTGGTTCACAGGCGACCCAGTGCTTCCAGTGCCAGGAAGATTGCCCACAGCTCGAGCACATTGATATGATGGCAGGCCTGCCGGGCGACCAACGGCCGACACTTCGTGGGGGGGGACCCTACGTGGGACCCCCACCCCGCCTTAACGCATCTGTAGTCAGCGTCACGGAGGGTTTTAATTTCCTGAAGGGCGCTTCCCCCCTCCCAGTTGAGTGGATGCATCCACCAATGAGGTCGGGGGCCAGCTTAAGGGGGCACTGCATACGGAGGGACATTGGGTTGTACCAGGGGTGGAAGTAACGGAGCATGTGGATTGGATCCCTCATGCGTAATCTGCAATGGGGAACCATCCCGATGAGGCGAGGCAAGAAGTATCGAAGCCGAAGCCAATAGCCTGGCTGGGGACCGACCTGCTCTACAAGACTGCTCGGGTTTTTTTTTTTTGGGGCAACGTCACGACTGAGGCTACTCTTTCAGCCGAGGGCTCACCTTTGCCGACAGAAAGTCAAATCTCGCTCCAGAAAATGGGGGTTCTGGGAATGCGAGAGGGCTGACTTGTCAAGGTTGACGGTGAAAACGAGAGACCTTATCAGATCTTCCATAGGACCTCTCGATAGGCTTGGAGACTATGCGAGGATCGGCGGACACCCAGGAGCCCAGTCGTCTAGGTAGATGAGAATTGTCCTGCCCCTCGCTAAGAACTCCGACTACAAAAATTTACGACCCTGTGAAGTGTACGTGGCCGCGGTAGGTAGGACCCGGAACTGGTATGCCACTCCTCCTAAGGCAAAACGGAGTCATTTCTGAGGATTAGTGCCACGGGGACGTGGATGATTGCGTCTCTCAAAATTCCACGTGGCCCCACCAACTGTGGAGGACCCCGAGAAACTGCTGTCCGGGTTTCAATACGGAAGTGTGAGGTCTGATGAACCTGTTCAAAGGTTGCAGATTTAAGCTGGCATCCACTTCCCCGACTTCTTTGTGGTTAGAAGGTGGAATAGAAGCCCTCTTGGATTGTTATGCGAGAGGAATATCACGGCACGTTTGCATGCAGGCCAGCTATCTCTCTTGCAGGGGCGCGTCCCACTTGGCAGTGTTTCTTGGAAGAGGGGTGAACCTCACCCCTCTGAATGGGGGGGGGGCAGGCTTGGGAACTCTATCGGTACCCGTGGGTTTACCACATAGGACCCAAGGTCCGAGGTCACTGCCTGCCACGCTCCCGCAAATTCCATAAGGCGACCGCCTACCCACTGCGGGCGAGTTGCTGTAGGGTAGTAATATAAACAACCTGCGTGGCCGCCTTGACTCCCTCGCCTTTGGGCTGGCCTCGACTTGCGTTACCTTTGATCTCTGTCTCTTACGGCTGTGTTTCCCCGCCGTTTTAGTGCCGGTGCCACCTCCCTGGTTCTGGGGGCTTGAGGCCCCGCGGCGCCACCGAAGGGTGTCGGTTTCCTTCTTTCCTGCTTGCCATGAGCGCCTGAGGTCCCGGCTTTCGCTCCAGCTCCTTAGCCTGGAGGGAAGGCCATTGCCCTCCGAAAAGGTCTTTCCCAGGGGAGCCTCGAGCATTCACGGGAGTCCGTGAAGTTCAAGGCCTTGCCGACCAACTGGCGTCTAGATCTCACCAACCTGGCCGCTCTCGAGCGGAATGCTCGGCGAACAAGTGATTAAGGTCCGATACCACGTTCTGATGTCCTATCATGCCGGCTTTGGAAAGCGACCTGTCCGCCTCCGTCAGGACCCGTGCAGGTGGGCAAAAAAACAAAACCTGTGGGCGTTGATCAGGCAGAGGCCGTCCATAGCCAGGGAAGGGGTCAAATGCCCGCCAGCTCGCCATCCCGCTCCGTATACATGGTTGAACCCGGAATGGGGGCGGGGGGCTCGAGATTTACCACCAGCACCATCGACCCCTGGGGGGAGAGTCGGAAGGGGGACGCACCTAGGAGTCCCGGGTCGCGAGAACATCTGCTGAAGGCGGGGCTCTGAGGCACAGCGGTTGCTTTGTAACCGGGTAGGGCAGTGTCCTCGCCCGCTCCGGGAAGGATGTTTTCCCTTGTACCTAACCAGGGGATCTGTCCACTTTTACCCTCGGTGTTAACCGAGTCAATGGTGGTCGTAAGATCCCTTGACAGAGATATGAAAGGCATTGAGCTTGGAGGCATTGGGCGGACGGGCTATCACCCCGAGATTCTGGACCCACCTCGGGGAGACTAAAACTCCAACCGCAGCGCGGCGGACGAGAGGCCGCCCGCAAAAATGCGGGCCGAACTTAGGGGTTAGCGCAGGGTCTACGCAAACTGACCTCTACACCGACTCTTAGGCACGATGGAGGGACCCTATATGGGTCGCCCCCGGCTCTGCAAGGTCTCGTAATCCCATGTGAATCGTTCCTCCGGCCTCGGCTCAAGTGCCGGTGGATTGACACTCCCTGGTGGGAGGGTTTCCTTCCGCGGAACTGCGACCCCTGGGGGGCGGTCTCCGGCCGGAGGGGCTTGAGGCCGTGGATGTTCGGAAGTGCTGCAGGGTGAAACCCTGTGCCATAGTGCCAGGGGGATTCGCCCCAAGGGGCGCGCAGGAACGGATCTGCGGCAGGTTCGAATTGCATGGTTTCCTCACCACTTTGTGGGAGGAATGAGGAGGGCCATAAGGTACACGGTTTTGCCGTGATGACCTTGCCATTTACAGAGGGGAACGGCGTTAGGCTCGGACCCCCAACCACCCTCTCGTTAGGCCTTGTGTGGGGCCGACGGAGGTTGGAATTATCTCCCGTCGACTGTACGGTCGGAGGGAGGATCCGGTATGGTCCACTTAGACGTGGGAGGTGGCACGCTAGGATCTTCTTATGTTGTTGGTGGGACTGGTTCGTCGCGACAAGGTCGCGCCTGGTCCCGCCCGGAAACTCCGGGTGGAGATACGACCCGAAGGTTCGGGTTCCACCCTCACTTCGACCTGCCTGTGTAGGCGGTCGTTGTAAGGTGGGAACGTAGATCCAACCATCTCGACGGAAAGAGAAGAGGGGAAGGGTCTCTCCGTTGGAATCAGCTCCATCTCTCCCCTTTTTGAGAAGGAGGTGGACGAGACTCTTCATTCCCCGAAAAGAGGAGTCGCTATCGCTAAGCTTCCATGCTGAAGAGTCCTCAGACCTGTGGGAGGCGGGCTCTTTTTTTAGGCGGGAGCTTGCGTTTTGGCGGCGGGCAAAGGGCCCCTCTGGTCGGCTCCAATCCCTCACGGATGAGGGAGAGTGACCCCTGACAGAGGGTTCTGCCAGCGTCCGAATAGATAAGTATAGACCGTACCCATTTTGGAGGGGTGAAGGGTCGGGTCTCCAGACAAGGCAGTGGATGTACCGGCTCTTGAGGAAGGAAAAGACTGAGCCCTGCCTAGACTGGGTCCCCGCTTGATCAAGAACTGACCTGTGGTTAGGCTTCAAAGCCTACCCTCGGGAGAGCTGATCAAGGTTTTCACCCTGGCCGTAGTCCCGTTCTGAGCTCCACCCCATAGTTAAACGAGGAGCCCCCGTGCCTCCCCTTCCGTTCTTTCTCTCCTAGTTTCCTCTCTCTACACCTTCTGACTTCCTCCCCCCTTTACTCTCTCCTCTTCCTTCCTTTCACCCTCCGGTCGGGTCTCAGACTGGTTCTAGACCCTGAACATGGGATCCCCGGACGTGAGCTCGACCTGGGGACTGGCCTGAATGCATGTCCTCAATGGGAGCTGGTTCTAGGGAGCGACGGTGGGTCTCCGAACTGGGTTCGACCCGACCTGGGGCATACTCACGAACGGGAGATCGACATGGCGGCTGGGCTCGAGAGTACGACAAGCGCTGGGATGAGGGCCAAGCAGAGATTACCTCGGTCGAGGGGCGGGTGACGACCTGAGAGTCCTGTCTCGAACTGGGCGCAGCCTGGACCGTGAGATCGACCTGGGGCTGCCTTGGGCCTACCCGAGGAACTGGTCAGGGGATACATGGTCAGAGACTCCTCGAAAAACGTGACGTTCGAGTGACCCTTTGGGTCGGCCCTCATTGGAAGGCCCACTGACGCCAGTCAGGGACTGGACTCCTTATTGTCATTAGAACTGAAGGCCTAGGCTTTTGGAGGACCGCCACCCTGGGGAGGGAGTTCTCTTTGGAGACCTCTTCAGGAAAGAGTGGGGACCGTCACAAATGCGGACAGTCAGGCGGTGGTCGAGGGGAGTCCCTGGACCTACTCCCTCTGAGATTCCCCATGGGGGGGGCGCTGAGGGAAAGGACTCCCGGATACCCGGGCGGGAGTGATTCGTCGGAGAGACAACTGGGGGGGACTGGGTGTCCCCGTGTCCCTTGCGACGGCCTACTTGTGCCAGGTTCTCATGGGACTGGCCTTTTTTGCCTTGAGGGATGTCCTACATACCTCAAAGGCTTGCCACTGTTCGTCTGTCCACTGCGCATCGCTGGTGCATCCATTGTCCCGGGCACATTTCCGCACACAGGGCGTGGGGGTCCCTGCTGAGACAGGAACCAATTGCAGTTTCTGCATCTGGGCTTCTTTACTGAGTGGAGTCCATATTGGTGTCGCTTATTGTCCTATCTGTAAAGCAGAAATCATGGAAATAACAAAGGGTACAACACAAAAAATATACTGGGACAAAGCACACGACCACCGAAAGTTCTTATCCATCGACCGGGGACCCGAGGGACTGCCCCCTAGAGTTCCCCGACCTGTGGAAGCGGGGCCGCCACCTCCCTGTAAGCCCGACGGGAGAGAGAACCTCGACCGTGTCCCGACCTTGCACCCAAGTCACGACCTCTGGGGAGGGAGGGGGATAGGGCGATTTCCTATGTGAACTCGAGGGTATGGGTTGGGGGCGGTTGAAAGCCCCCCGACCTTCCACCTCGAGTTATAGTCTCCTGCGACCCATCATCCCCCCGGGTCTGGAGGGCGCTGCGACAAGGACGAGGGGGGTCAGGGGCGGACTTCCTACGTGAACTCGAAGGTGGTAGGGCGGGGAGCCCAGACCTTCAACTGGAGTGGTTTTGTGTTATTTTTGGGACCAGCGACCCGTCGACGAGCCCCCCCCCCCGCGGAACCGAGCGGGATTGAGATGGAAAAGGTCCCCAAACCTTCCCGAACCATAAGGGAAGTACCTGGGCCGACCGGGCCAGAAAAGAACGGGGCGGATAAGAGAGACCCTATTAACCCATATTCGAGTTTGATTAAGGAGGGGGGTCCAAAAAACCCTTTTAGATCCGTCCCCGCACATCCCTAGTCATGGGAAACTATCGGTGAAAAACGCTAAAATAAGTGGCATGGTTCCACAATTTGGGTGAAACAACGGTCCCATTTTGGGGGTGACCCCCCCAATCTGATTCAACCATCCCCCAATCCCTCTACGGGACTCAAAGGATGCCTAAACCCCTAAGATAGGCCCCCGGGGTGCTGGAGCGAGCCCCAGGGGGAACAAGGCAAGAAACACCAAAAAAAAGGACTTATAGCACCACTGGCACACCATACCTGAAAGTAAAAACATGGAATATCAGACTGAAAAGACCCGATTGGCGGTCGGGCCTACCATACCGAAAAATAATATTCAGTATTTTTTTGTCCAAAAACGGCATATCATAAAAACAACAAGGTCGGGTCGCGGGCGAACAGATCGGTGTTTCCCTCCTCACCATACAATATAAATACTCAACATGGCCGATATACGGCTTAGAATTCTTGTTTGAAAATTTTCTGCATAGCATGATTCCTGATACCGACAGTCCAGCCAAGGAGGAAACTGCCAGTTTTTCCAGTAAGGTTTTCTAAGAGGTTTTTGTCTTGCTTAAAACCATACTCTTTGACAAAGCTGGGGCCACCAGAATTTTGCCACAATTCAAGCTGGCCACCAAAATTCAAAAATGGTGCAAAAATCGGAAAACTAGGACACTCCATGCGCTCCCCCCTACCTCTCCTCTTCATTCCACTCACAGTAATTCCCCTTCTTCCCGTCCCCAAAATTAGTAATACCCGTTATAAGTTTATTTCGTCAAAGTTTTTTCAGGATTTACTTGCGTCGTTTTCTGAACATTTTGCCCCATTAAATTGGCCCGGGAGGTCACCCCGAATATCGCGGCAAATCCAAGATGGACGCCAAAATAAAAAATGCAATGCCAAATGAACCTTAATTAAATTAGACCGCCGTCTTGCTCTTCAGGTCGGAAAGTTTTTCAGCAGTTCCGTCATCTTAAGCCTAAAGATATTGAAATTAGGTTAGAGGCTACCAAGGATTTGGTCTCCAATCCAAAATGGCCACCAAATCATGGGCCAGGAAAAAAACATGATTTTTATTCAAACTAAACTGAGTTGTTCATATTAAGTTTTTATCAGTGGTTCCGTCATTCCAAACCATGGTCCTTTAAAATTCCCTTGCATGGTACTCAGGCTTGGGCTGCACAAATGCAAGATGGCCACTGTAAATCCAAAATGGCTGGCCATTATTACCTCAAATTAAATTTCCCATTCTCTTTTCCCTCATGAATTAACTTTTTGTGTGTCAATCTGAGGTATGTACTGGGGCTACCGATTTTGGAGGATTAAATACTCAACGATCCTTATTATCCTGTTGTAAATATGACAAATTGTCACGTGTTTAGTCTGTGCATCCTAAGTTGTTCGGTTCGCAAACAAACTGGATGATGGGAACACATAATAACATTTGTGCCTTACAAGCCGTTTTTGTAACACGGTTATCAAGGGCGGTTACCACCCCGTGGAATCATTATACAGCAAACGATGTATGTTTGGTACGGTGATAGCTATGGGCTTCCTCTTCCATTGATACCAAAATAAAGTACCGGACTACCTATTATGGCGTCCCAATGACGTCATCTGCGATTGGCAAAAATGGACATTTTACACAGAAGAAAATAGCGCGAAAAATCCAATTTGTGCTAAAGAAGGAGGTATATCGGATTTTCATGCGGGTTTTCGGCTCTAATGATCGCAAAATCACCTAGTTGTACATAACAGAGTTTAGAGCCCTTACTGTGCAAAATTTCAATATTTTTGCACCATAAAATATTCTTGTGTGGCAAACATATTTCAATAATCTAAATCCATTGAATGTCAATAGCAAACTAAATTTCACATGATTTAGTATATTTTAAGTATATTTTTTGTTTTTTGAATTTTGAAATTGTGTGATATTTGAAGCTGGGAACATCAAAATAGATTGCAAAGGAAAGTGGTCAAGCTGTTGAAATGAAAAAATTAGTACCACAATAATTTTCTTGTGCTAGAAAGCATTTTAAATAATGCCAAAATCTACTCAGAGGGAGGACAACATGATTTTAAGTCATCTGTATACATCAATATGGTTTGCGCTTGCGAGGTGTTCATAATTTTGGACGCCGACTACATTAACATCTTGTACTTTGTAGTCAATTAGTTATGATATATCATTAATTCTTCTTTATATTCAATGTGTTCTAAGTAATTATCCCCAAATGACATTGTTGATATTATCTTTGGAAACATGTCGGACGACATTGTTTATAGCAATTTAACACCATAACCCTCAGTGTTCATTTCCCTTTCCTTATTTTGTCCTTTTTTGACTCGAACATGTTTAAAATTTATTTTTCTTTCAAAACTTGATTATTTTATAGCTACATACAGCTACAAATCATACCAATTGCAACCAAACTCATATTTTCTAGGGTACCGGTTTAAATTTAAGTAATGTACATAATAAATGACAGGGCCTCTTACCCCCAGAGTATACATAGTATGCAACTTGAGAGATAAAATAAATGCAAATTATTATAATTTTGTTGTATCAATCGGGGACTGTTATTACCATCTTTGATATGAAAAACCATTCAAAAATAGTACATGATGTAGCACAATAAGTATCATCGCTCAAATATAAAGCAACGATGTCACTTTGTGAGTCGTTTGCTTTGTACTCACAAATAGACACTATCTGTATTTGATATGCTAATTAATCATTTTTGACACTAAAGAATGCATACAGTTTACTCTTTCATACTCTTGCAAATTAAATCTTGTCTTAATTCAATTACCACAGCTCCCTCACATCAATTAAAGGTGAGGAAATCCATTTTACCATTAAATTTGGATGTTTGTAATATACTGCAGCATTAAAGTGACAGGAGGAGATTTTTTTTAGGATATGAATTTCTCTCAAAGTTCACTGGATCGGTTGATGTAGACCAACTACCGATAACGATACGGTTGCAAGGTTTATTGAGACAAACAGTGCAAAAGGAAAACCGCAAAACCTTTGTTTTGAACTTGTTTTGATATCGTACTCGTTTCCCCCCATAGAAACCATGCTTGGCTTTGACTTTTGTCGTGCACAACAGAAGCTCTTAAATTATCCTCTTATTACATAAAGAAGGCATATTCGGTTTATGCACTTAGGTGTGATCTCATACATTGGTAGGTATTCCAAATATGTAAAAAACCTAGGTTCGAGAAAAATTGGGGGACGCTTCTTTATGGAAGGAAATACTCGTTTGTCTCTTTAATATTGGATTGTAATGGTCTAAACACAAATGTTACGCTATAAAAACAGCCATAATAGCCCGTTAAGCACACGCAGGTTGTCTGTAGCAATAGGATCAACAAAACTCATGGCTTGTGATAAGTCACGGCTATAAACCCTTTTCGGGAGAAGATATTTACGTAGGAGTAAGATGACTTGTGACGCACTGTTAAACCAATTGAGATGAATTTTGTGAATGTAAGGAATACTACCTAGGCCACCCTTTGTATATGGGACACATATATTTCGATTCATTTAACGGTGGGCGTCAATTATGATGTCAATACTAGATGTTGTTTGAGGTATATCGTATATACAAGTTGAACAGCGAGATGAGCCAATACAGATCATTGTGGTACACCCATTCCTCAGACGCGCCACGACTTACTCTGCCCATCACTGTATTGATGAATAAAGGTACGGTTGCAAGCTGTTACATGAATTGTACAACCGGTGACGATCGGGATGGTCCTGAGAAGCTTGAGTGTTCAGGCCATGTTGCCACACGGGGTCATATGCGGCAGTAAGGTCCCCCAAGATTGAAGCTGCCTTACGGCGCTTTCAAAGTTTCCTCAACTCATGTGGGAGTTTACCAATCTGTGGGTGAACAGTGCTCGGCAAACGCGAAATCCTGCGTGTTCGTAGGGCAGATGGGGTTCGACGACGGGGTCAGCGGGCCAGGATCATCCTTTCAAGGAGTTTGAAGGAAGAGTGATATTGGGCGGTAGGGTAGTTATTAGGGTTGTCGCAACAGGCTTGCTTGGTTTGGGGACTGCGGGATGATGTAGCTCTCCTACAGATCTGGGGAGTGCTGGTTGGTAAGGCAACACATGTGTAGAACTCATGGAAGGCCAATTAGACATCGTGGGCCACAGTTCATCAGGAACTCCACTGTATATTATCAGTCCCCTGGGCATTTTCAACTCTTTAGTGGCTAATAGCCAGAGGTAAGATCATTAGTGAGAAGGATGTTGAAAGTGACCCGTCCACACAGGGGCCGAGGGAGTTTGGTATTTTTTTTAACAGAGCGAGGTGATCCTTATCAATGTCTTGAAAAAGACCATTTGACGAGGAGTTGCTCAGCAATTGAGTTGGCAGGCAATGGACATTTAGATGGTTCGGAAATTCTGCCGGTGAGGCGGTTATCGTCTTCCAGGTCTTCCTGATGGAGTGGGTGAAGTCGATTCCTTGGACCGGTCTCCTCCCAGCGCTCTCGGCGTTTCCTGTCCAAGCAGTTTGTCAGTCTTTGAGCCGGATGAAGCTTCTTCCCCGGAGTCAGAATTCAGGAAGTCATTGTAAAGAGTATCGCATTTCCCTCATCCCAGGATGGGATGATAACGGCCGACGGAAGCCACGTGGAATGGTTTCTGCTGTGTAAGAATGTTCCAGGTTGGAGGAGGTGGTGTCGGGAGGTTGGGTCTTCTGAGTCCACCAGGTTCTTGAATGGTCACATGTCGCGTTGTGGAAGTTCCCTTTTCATGGCTTTGTTCGTATAGGCTTAGCAAGGCTATCCTGAGCAATCAGTGATGGTCTGTTGGGACATCGGAAAGCGGTCGAGAACAGTGCGGTGAATGGGGATGGTGTCCATGTTTGCAAAAACGAGGTCAGGGTTTGTAGATGTATCCCCTTTCCGGAGTGAAGTGTCTGGTTACTTGGGGTCGTGCAATAGTTGTACACCGGACTTTGAGGCCCAGTCTCTAGGGTAGCTCCACAGGGTTGGTTTTCCTGTAAGCCCAGGTAATGCTATGACTATTAAAGTCGCCAGCGAAAATGCAGGGTGCACCATAAGTTGGTAGAGAGTCTGCTTGAAGCCGATGGTAGGTGGCTTGTAGACATTGGTACTATGAACACTGCAATTGGTAGTTGGCCCATTCCAGGGTGGAGTATTGGGCAGGTGAGGTTCAATTTCTTTCCATTGGAATGAGTTACTAGCAAAGGTTGCAATCCCGTGGGTAGCGCTCTTGGGGCGTGCAGCTAAGTGTGTAGCCGAAGATGTTTCAGAATGGAAATGTCGGTAGGTGCGTCTTGGAGAGAATCGCAGTGACTATGCGTATGTATGAGGTGTTCGATGTTTATCTTTGGCCCTAGTGAGAACTCCACCTTAGTTGGAGCACTGAATGCCATCCAACGGGACATCTGGTGATGCTGCCGATAAGGGGCAACGTGTGCAAGACTGGAATCCGATGTGTCCTCTGACGGGGCATGATTAAAATACAGTGAGATAAAAAAGACAACAGTGAATTAAAAAGACATACAGTGTAGAATCAAGGGACACGGCCCAGCTTCCAAGGGACATGGCCCAGCCTCCAAATAAGAAGAGAAGGGTGAGACCCAACCAGAGCGAGAAAAGGTCTATAGCCCAGGAGAGGATGATATTACTGAAAGTGAAAGCGACTTCGCTCAAAAACAGTGGTCTACCTCGTCCCCGACCTCGTCTGTCAATAGCATAACAGTCCATTCATCCGATTCGCAGACAGACAGTGATTTGGACTTAAGCGAATGAACTTTTGGAATTGAAGTTATCTCTAGAATTGCAGCTTAACCCTCGTCTTACCAAGGGGAGGATGGTTACCACCCCCAGTGAACTTTGCTCCGGTGCGCTAAAATGCCAAAAGCTTGAGTAAAAAGCTTCTAGGTAATAATTATTTCATCCTTTCTGGTCATTATAGCGAAAAAAAATGTTCACCGGGGTTAGGGTATTCCGTCATAGTTGAAGGTAAGGGGTGGGGTGGGGGTTGCCACACAAGAATATTTTATGGTGCATTTTTTGAAAATATTATGCACAGTATGGCTCTAAACTCTATGTTTATGTAAAACTAGTCATTTGCGATCATTTAGAGCCGAAAACAGCATGAAAATCCGATATTCCTTCCTTTTTTAGCACAAAATAAATTGGATTTTCGCCGACTTGTGCACTTGATGACATCATTGTGACGCCATTCTAGGTATGTCGGTACTTATTTTGGTATCAATGGAAAGAGGAAGACCATAGCTATCCACTGGTACCAAAATCATAAGCATTGGGTGCTTTATAATGAATTCTCGAGAGGGTGGTAACCCCCCTTGGTAATCCGTGTTAAAAAAAGGCTTGTAAGACGAGCGTTAATTATGTGTTTCCATCATCCAGTTTGTTGCTGAGCCTAACAATTTAAGATGCCAAGACTAAACAATATTTACATGATAATAAGGATCAGGTGAGTATTCTATCCCACAAAATCGGTATCCAGCACCATGTAAAGCTCATATTCACACACAAAAAGTTAATTCATGGGGGGAAAGAGAATGGGAATTTAATTTGAATATGGCAGCCATTTTGGATTTAAGTGGCCATCTTGCATTTGCAGCCAAATCCTGAGTACCATGCAAGGAAATTTCAAAGGACCATGGTTTGGAATGACGGAACCACTGAGAAAAAGTTAACATGAACAGCTAATAAGGTGATTTTGGCGGCAATTTTGGATTTGAGACCGAATCCTTGGTAGCCTCTAACCTAATTTCAATAGCTTCAGGCTTAAGATGACGGAACTGCTGTAAAAACTAGAGCCAAGACGCGGTATAAGTGTAATTAAGGTCATTTTGGCAGCTATTTTGATTTTTGGCGGCCATCTTGGATTTGGGGCGATATTCGGAGTAGCTCTCGGTCCAATTTGAATGGGGGAATGTTCAGAATGACAGAATCACTGAAAAATCTTTGATAGGAAAAACTTAGAGAGGGTATTAATCCAATTAATGTAATTTTGGCAGCCATTTTGGATTTTGGCGGCCATCTTGAATTTGGGGCAAAATTCTGGGTGGCCCCCAAGCTTATTTCAAAGAGTATGGGTTTAAGAAGACAAAATCACTTAGAAAACCTTGACTGGGACCTGTCTATGATCAAATAAACAGGTGAGAGAAGGCTCGTAAAATCACCCGTTCTTCAGGAAAACGTCCTCGTCCTAATAGTGTGGGTTGGTATGTCAATGAAACAGTTCCCGTAGGATTTTGGTGCTAAAGTTGATTTTCTTGCTGTTTTTCATTCAATAGGGACCAAACAGTCAGAAAATGATGGGGTGCAAATTTTCGGACTGCTGCCCCCTTCCTCAAGGGGGGAAATGTTACTACAGGGAAAAATTTAAAATCGAGTCAAATTGTGTTTTAATGTACATTAACATGTTCGTCTCCTTATAAGGATTAAAAAAAGTATATATTTGCCTAGATTCCGACCATTAGTTAAAGCACTACAGCCCCATAATGGTTCAAGGTCATCCTGGGGTAAAATTTACCCAATGCTCAGATTTTGTTGAAACTGGTGATAAGTTGTTTGTATTGTCTCACAGGATCCCAAAATGTATTATTTTACAGTGTGTGACATTTGGGTGGCTAATTACATAGCAAAATGTCGCAAGGGTAAAAAAAAAAAAAAAAAAAAGCTTATTTCAAAGAGTATGTGTTTAAGAAGACAAAATCACTTAGAAAACCTTGACTGGGACCTGTCTATGATCTAAATAAAAGGTGACGAGAAGGCTCGTAAAATCACCCGTTCTTCAGGACAAGTCTCGTACTTAAAGCACCGCCCAACGCAACCACAGTAGACGTGGATTTAAAGAGGGGGGGGGACCGCACAAATCTCGGGCGAGGATAGGCGGCCTCTTACATGAATACAATTCGATATACGGCGAGATAAAAACATCGAAAATTACATCTAACTCGCCGAATAACACTAAACTCTTAGGCTACGTTTTGTCTAAGGATACTTAAGTGCTCAAATCGACGTTTCTTTCTGGTAAGTGCAGCTATTTGCCGGCAGATTGGAAAGATTTTTTCCGGTAGCGTCAGCGATACAGCATGCCCCAATTTGAGAACCAATTTGATAAGGACGACTCACCGCGCATGGGCGGTGAGTTGCCCGAAAAGTAGTGTGCGCTATCGGCGGACTATTTTCGCGGTAGCGAAATTTTTAATGTGGTATAGAGGTTTCTGGTTGGGCCCAAATGAGACATTTGTGCAAAAGTAAGGTCGCGGAGGGTAGCTATCGAGAGCGCAGTGTATTTTTGTTTATATCTTGGGAATGAAATGGATTCGAGGGCTCAAATTTCAGGACGACAATGAGAAAAGTATGGCCTTTCATCTGATATCAAAATCGATACTACTTCCGGGTAAATCGGGGGGTCCCAAAGACGATCGGAACACGCACCTTTAAGCAATGTTCGCTACGTTATATTCCGTTTTCAGGGCGGATCTAGGATTTGAAAACATCAAAATTAACGGGGGCTGAAGGCTGAAACTTGTCCAAAATGGGCTGATTTGCAATATTTTGCATAATTACCGGGAGGACGCGCGCCCCCCCTCCCTAGATCCGCGCCTGGTTTTCATTGTTGTCCATGTTTCAGGCTTGCTCAACCCTCCCTCTGAAGAAGTCTTACATCCTTATTACTGTAATAACATGACAAGGAGAGAAACAATTGTTGATGCATCAGCGAATGATTCCCACATACATGCAGTACTGGCGGTACAGCTGTGTAGACTCAAGAAACATCCAGACCTGATGGGGTGTTGGGGGGGAGGGGAGTTCTCATGAAAAATAAATTCAAATATAAAAGTAACGCAAGAACTATCACATACAAAAATCCAATTAAATAATTTGGAATGTACGGTAAGTTTATGATGTTTCATGTATAGCCTAAAGTAATTTTACCTTGAATCCTCGATGCGTCCATCCCATTTACTGTAAAATATGTATATACTAGGCGGTCCATGGGTTTCGCGGATGACCTTGCCGTGACTTAATATTTTAGGCTGATACACCAAAGTTAACCCCTGTTGACCTCCTTTGACCTTACATGACCCCTCATGACCTTATCGTGACCTTTAACATTTTTGGCATCAACAATCGACCCCACCCACCAAATTTCTTCTGGATACACCAATGTTTACCCCATTTGACCTCCCTTGACCTTGAATGACCCTTGATCCACAAACCAATACAAACTCGGTCTTCGGACAGTCAAAGGGCACCCACCTACCAAGTTTAAGGACCCCTAATATTTTGTTTTACACAACAGCTACCTCTGTTTCCCATTAAATTTGAAAACCGATTCCATAGTATTTTATCTATTACACATTTTATCAAGTCTAAGAACACAAAAGTACCCTATGAGTACAAATGGTTCTCTCCACAGACCGACCTGAACATCGCAAAGATGTCGCATGGCAAACAGCCCGAGGCCGGGCACACCATTACACATAAAGGCAATCATGTTTGACCTCTGTCCTTGCCACTCCTTGTTCATTTTCGCCCGAAGTATACCCCACTAGCACCGCTTAACATGTGCACACAAACCAATAGCTTTCAGTATTAAAGACGAGAAGCGCGGCATCCAATGATGCCCCAAAAAACACAAAACCTGCCCAAACTGACTCCCGTCACTAAAATTTTAAAAAATACAGACGAGGCCCCCATTACCTCCAGAATCACTAGCCGAATTTTTGGCGGAAAAGCACATAAAACGGCCGACTAGTAGTGCAAGAAAGAGCCGACATATTAAAACACGCCGCTCTCGATCGCAATAACAACATGATTTAGAATTTTCTGTCGTGCACGGAAATTCACAAACACTTTCGTATAGGGCTAAAAAAGAAAGTTGGCAAGTTCAAAACTTAAGTTTTTTCTTCAAAATGTTCTTAGTTTGGTGTTCTTACAACCAATCAAGTGCACCTTGTATCCTCAGAAGATCTCTTCATGTCTTCTTTAATTTAGTTGTCATAGATTCCTTATATTTCATGTAGCCTACATCTATTACGACACCCAAACTTTGATGTGACTGTGAAGATGTACTGCTCCCTCAATGCTATTGTAGCAGGATATAAAACAGATGAACATTTAATTTCTACTCTATAACACCTTTTAACACATGTACAAATGCAGGCATAAGACTAACACAAGCCCGAATATAGAGGGCTTTAAATAGATTATGAGGCACACAAGATGGTTGCTGGTTTGTTGCAAAAGCTGGCATATACAGGGCGAGTCAAAAAAAACTTGACCCTTATTGTGTCCGCCATTTTGAATTTCAGCAACACATATCTAACATATGTGGTATCATCTGAAAGCTTAGTTCATTATCTGTAATTTGCTGCAAAGATCATTCACATCTGTTAGGTATAGACCGAGTTACAGTCGTTTGAATCAAGTAGTCCACGGATTCACATTAAAATGAACGGCGCCGTGCATTCAAATGGGAATCCGTGGATAGGGGGAAAAGCGGACCACTTGATTCAAAAGACTGTAGCTCGGCCTATACTTAACCGATTGGAATTATTTTTGCAGTAAATTAAAGCTAATGAAATAGGATTTTCGATGATACCACATATGTTAGATATATTTTATTTAAAAACTCAAAATGGCGGACACAACCTAGGTAAAGTTTTTTACTCACCCTGTATAATCCGGTCAATTTTCAGTTTTTCAAATTTGCTACAAAAGGGTTTTCAATGATTTTGGCATATTAGACACCAGGAATAACATTAAGGGTAAATTCACTTAAATATTTAGTAGAGCTTTCCAAGCTCAAGAAATAGATTTTACTCATAACTTGTGAGGTGGAAGGGCTTTGGGTGGAATGTGCTTTCATTCACTATGTATTCAAATGAAGGGTTTTGCCATAGCAATGTCTCATTTTGTGTTTGGACACTTTGCACCTATTTTGAAGCTGAAATAGATAAAGAGTCAAAACCTGTTGTAAAAAAATCGCTTGCAATCAAATCCCAATGATTTTGTTACTAGATTCTACAGTACTTCTACAAATAGTTTGATACACCATTTCATCTTTGAGACTGGTATGGCATCAACAATTGCACAAATAATCATATTGATAAGAGAGTCAAATCAATATATAAATTACTTCTTCAGCTTCATGACAAACCTAAAACTAAGACTACTGTAACACCAGACAAGGGTGCTTGGACACACTGCCCAGTGAAGAATCAGGTGTATGACAACATTTCCCAATCACATTATTGACATTCTTACTTCCTGGCTGGTCTTGCCTTTTCCACTCCTTCATGACTGAGGATGCAATTTCTCAATAATAAACGTCTCTTTTCAGAGCCACCAAAACTTTAAAAAAAAAAGAAAAAGGGACAGCGGTCCCAAATAGGTTGTCCGATTATGTGGTCAAAGATTAATTGGATCCATCACTGCTATACAACATTTGACCCAAAAGTGCATTCCACATGCACAAAAATAATGGTCCTAAATGACCCCTGAATGGCCTTTGACCTCATTTGTGACCCCACATAAGACCCCTTGCCTCAACGTATTAGCATACCAAGTATAAATTTCATCCTTCACTGCACTAGGGGGAGAAGTAGAGAACCGTCTTGTGGTCTCCCCTGTTAGTAACTGCCAAGCAGCGAACTAATCTCTACAACACCAAACACTGTTTCCTTTAACATCATTTCTTAAGTATACCCATATCATGACTAGATCTCAGCACAGGCCTTTTCTAAGGTCTGCCTTGACTATAGCGTCATTGAATGTGGAGGGTTTTTTCCAATGCAAAAAGTAACATCATTGCTGATTTGTTTAACAATCTCAAATGCGATGTCCTATGTCTGCAGGAGGAAACCCACAGAGGAATCAATAACCACCGCCCAACCATACCAGGAATGGTCCTTGCCATCAAGTGCTATATATGTGAGAACAGGCATCGCAGTAGAAGCAACCTCAATGTCTGATGACAACAACATCGAAGTCCTCACCATTGAGCTTAGCTCTGTCATAGTTACACCCGTCTACAAACCTCCATCAGTAGACTTCAAGTACCCTCTACTCAGCCTTGGGAATTCCACCAAAACTCACTTCTTCATTGACGATTTCAACAGCCACAGTACCCAATGAGGTTACAATGGAACTAACAAAGACGGACAAGCTGTCGAAGAATGGATAGACAGTCAACATCTACGTCTCCTTCACGACTCTAAGCTGCCGCCATCATTTCATAGCGCCCGTTGGAAGAGAGGTTACAACCCTGATCTAGCTATTGTTGGTAAAAACATCTCTAACCTGTATAGCAAGATTGTTCTGGATCCTGTTCCACTAACTCAATATCGACCAATCGGTATCCAAGTCAATGCTGCAGTAAGACCAAATAAAGTGCCATTTAAGCGTCACTTTAACTACAGGAAAGCAGACTGGCAAGGATTCACTGATGACCTGGATCAGAATGTGAAGAGCATTGCTCCAAAACCCTGTAACTATGACAAATTTGCCCAACTAGTGAACAAGACTGCCCGGAGATTCATACCCAGAGCCTGTAGGACGGAATATATACCAGGCCTTTCCAAGGAATGTGCTAGAGAATACCAAGAGTAAATCACCATGTTTGAAGCTGATCCTTTTTCGGCTGAAACAACTGCTAAAGTTGAAGTTTTGGAGAGGATCTCCCAGGAAAAGATCAAAACCTATAATTTAATTGACTCCACCGATATTACCCTCATAACAGCAAGAAAGCATGGTCTACCATCCGAAAGCTCCGAGGGGATCCAACAGAACCTAAACAGCAGCCAAATGTTATTATGCCCAACCAAGTTGCCCAATAAATGCTTTTAAATGGCAAGTGCAGCAAGAAGCCCAAGAAGATCAAACTAGACCATAAGAGGTTTAGTGGCAACCCTGGTTTCACTCGCCTCTTCAAAATGGACGAATTGGAATCCGGTATTGCTAAACTTCAACCAGGAAAAGCAGTTAGGCATTTACAACATCTCAACTGAGCAGCTAAAAAGCTCGGCCCAATAGCAAAGGAATGGCTTCTTGAGCTCTACAATTGCTGCCTAATAATTTCCCACAGGTTCCTTAAGATCTGGAGGAAAGCACATGTAATGGCACTCCTAAAGCCTGGGAAAAATCCATCCAATCCCAAGAGCTACAGACCAATATCACTCCTCAGCCATACCTACAAGCTCTTTGAACCTCTTCTGCTCAATCGTATTGCACCTGTGATAGACGAACACCTCATACCAGAACAAGCAGGTTTCCGGCCAGGCAAATCAACAACAAGCCAAGTACTCAACCTAACTCAACACATTGAGGATGGTTTCGAAGAAGGGTATGGTAACCGGAGCTATGTTCATCGACCTATCAGCAGCGTACAACACTGTTAATCACAGATGCCTACTCCATAAGATTCTGGAAATTACCAAGGACATCCACTTGACTGAGCTTATCTGAGGATTGCTGGCAAACAGAATGTTCTTTGTTCAGCTAGGAGCGAAGAAGAGCTGATGGCGTAGGCTCAAGAACGGTCTACTACAAGGGAGTGTGCTTGCACGTCTCCTGTTCAACATCTATACCAACGACCAACCTAGGAGTGCAGGAACCTATCTTGGAATTAGCGCACAAGATGCCGACTTCACAGTTGTTGAAGAGAGACTCTCCAAAGCTTTGGATGAACTCACTCCTTATTATGAGGAAAATCACCTTCGTGCAAATCCATCTAAGACACAGGTGTGTGCTTTCCATCTACGCAACCGTGAAGCCAAACGTCAGCTTAAAGTTACCTGGTCTGGAACACCCCTGTGATAACCCTGTCTACCTAGGAGATACCTTGGACCGCACTCTCTCTTATAAGACCCACATCGAGAAGATGAAGAGTAAAGTTTGTTCACGCAGTAACATCTTGAACAAACTCACTGGCACAAGATAGGGTGCTCGCCCACATACCCTAAGATCGACGGCACTTGCCCTGTGCTACTCATGTGCAGAGTATGCTTGCCCTGTATGGGAAGATCAACCCACGCCAAGAAGCTTGATTCAACGTTAAATGCCTCCTGCCGGCTTATCACAGGATGCCTCCGTCCAACACCAACGGAAAACTTACACATCCTAGCAGGGATTGCTCCACCAGACATCTGTAGTAGCGTAGTGAGCATGCAAGAGCGTAGCTGCCAAGTATCTAATGTGAAGCACCCTTTGTCTGGACAGCTACCTGCTGCCAACCGCCTTAAATCCAGAGAGAGTTTCTTAAGCAAAGTCCAACCTCTTAAAACAGTCTCTAAGGAGCTCAAGAGAGTCTCATTTGTGGAAAGAATGACTTGCCACAACCAAGTAACATCTATTGGCATTGAACCTGGTGAGCATCTCCCACCTGGAGCTGACTCCTCATGGGCTGAATGGTGATGCCTCAACAGATTGAGAACCAGAATTAGCCGATCTAAGGTTTCCTTGCAGAAGTGGGGCTACCTGGAAGCAGATCAGGACACTACCTGTGGTTGTGGAACAGCACCACAGACAATGGAACATCTCTTGGTCTGCCCACTGCTGGAGCAGCAATGCACTAACAAGGACCATGAGGAATTCAGTGAAGCAGCCAGACGTTGCACCCATCTCTTGCTGGATCATATTTGAGAACCACAGTGTTTGGACACGATAAGAAGACTGCACTAAAATGCTAGATTTTAACCAAAAGTGTACACCACATGCACAAGATGACCTTAAGTGACCCCTGAATGACCTTTGACCTCATCATCTGCGACCCCTTGCCTCAATATGAATTTGATCCATCACTGCACTAAAGTGCTAGACAACATTTTAATAACCAAGTGTACACCACTTGCACAAGATATGACCCTAAGTGACTCCTGAATGACCTTTGACCTCATTTGTGACCCCACATTACACCCCTTGCCTTAAGGGAGCACAGTACAGAATCCCTCCACCGCGAAAAGTGCAACACTGCTATAGTTCCTATAAAACCTAGAATTTGAGCTTAATTTGTGTAGTTTTGTGGCGGGTATTTGTCCTACACAGCTGTTTGAAAGTCTCATTTATTATGACAAAACAAAAATAAAAAAAATATCAACAGCAACACACTTTTGACAACTGATTTTGATTATTTATTCCACTGTGATTTTGATTATTTATTCCACTGTGTAAATTTACGAAATTTCATTGCGGGCAAATATGATTTTTCTTAAAATCTTTCTATGGAAAATGGGCATATAGAGGGCGCTATAACATAGAAATCGTGACCTTTGTAGGCTTATATGGCAAGATTCCCGCAATGGATGTGTCTGATTTTTGCAGCGGTAAATATTGCATGTCCCTACTTATACCAATTGTCACAATTGTGTCAACATTGCTTAAAATTGTTCTAAATATAAAAGAGACAATTTGCACGGGGTCAAACAGCTGTGCCTAGAGATTTGCTTTTGGTGTCATTCATGTGCGTATTCATTCATATTTAACTTATCCATTATAAAATGGATGAGAAAGCGTCTTGGCGGTATGATACGGCAACATAAGTGAACCGCTGTGAAACACAGATTCTGTGCATGGGGCTCAGGAGATAGAAAAAACAGGGTGTAATTTTCAAATCTAATTTGCAAAAAACTGACATTGTCGATGTAGGTTCAAAAGAAGATATTTTAAAGAGCATGAATTCAAAATTCTCTCCTGCAAATTTCATTGCTCTAGGTAAGGCAGGGGCGAAGATATGACGGATACATGAGAGCGCATAAAGCACATGTTTCAATAGGCAGACCATTTGTACTGAGCCCGGGACTGAGCCCCCTTAATGTATAAGCATACCAAGTATGAACTTGATCCATCACTGCACTGAAAAGCTAGACAACATTTTAACCAAAAGTGTATACCAAAAGTTTGACACACACACACGGACGGACTGACTGACCGACACACATACAAATCATGCTGCCATAAGATCTTTCCTATCGGATGACCTTAAAATGATTTGAGTTGTTGAATTGTGTTTCAAGGTTGTAAAACAAACCCTATTAAAACCCCAAGAAAAACCCTCTCCCTTTCCCAACAAAGAAAACTTCTCTCTTTCCCCAAGACTTAAGACACCCTCTTCCTTTTTCCCCAAAGAAAGAAAATCCCCTACACTCCCCCACCAAAAAAAGAAATAAACCAATTTCCTCTTTCCCCAAAAACATAACTTTTCACCTATGAACTCTCCACTCCCTCACCAAAAAATACAAGTAAACTTGCATCATCCCCCTGGCAAGATGGCAGTCTGGAACATGACCTTGGTCCATGACCTTTGACATCATCCGCATATGAAGGAACCCCTACTGCACCTTAACCCCAAGTGTGGTATAAAATGGGATTCATTGAGTCCAATACTCATATTTATTGGTCAAGCCATGAGTTAAAAAAAATATTGGGCGAGACGAAGTCGAGCCCAAAATTTGTCAACTCATGGCGAGACCAATAAATTTGGCATTGGACAAAAAAATAATCCAATTTTATCATTATTATGTTTTGAGAATCTTGTGTCCTATATTACTATACATATTTCATTTTGCTCCAATAAATCCTCACACAGCAGTATTGCTGAGTGCGAGGTTTATCCGGCCACCCTCAGTTAGTTAAGGTGGAATTACCCTTTGGAGGGCTAAAAATAAATATTGCAAATTAAAATTGAGGAAAATAATACCTTTCTATTGCTTTTTGTTTGACGTCAATCGGAGCTTCCATTCAAAAGTTATGGTCGAAAATATAACTTCGCAAATGGAAATTTCCTATGATATTTCTTTATTCTGGTTCAATACATAGTCCAATTGGTATGTTTTAATTTACTTTTTATCCCATCTCTCTAAGATAAATCGTTTTTGAGAAATCCTGGACACCACAATGACATATCGTTAAAATTCACTTTAGAGATATCGGCGATTTAGTCTAGAAACACTGTTTTTCAAGTTTTAGTATATTTTAGAAACGCTCTTCTACTTTTATTATCAATTAGAAAGTGCTTGAATTTTCACAAATAATTGTGGAAGTTAGAGATCAAAAGCTCATTTACTTTTTGAGATATGAGTTTTTAAAGTGGAAAAAATTAAATATCGCAGCTTGAGAAAACAAAAAAATACATAAGAAATACCATAGGAAATTTCCATTTGCGAAGTTACATTTTTTACCATAACTTTTGAACGGAAGCGCCGATTGATGTCAAACAAAAAGCAACAGAAAGGTATTATTTTCCCCCACTTTAATTTGCAATATTTATTTTTAGCCCTCCAAAGGGGTAATTCCACCTTAAACAAAAGACTAACTACAAGAAACCATAATTATAAGCTATAGAAGAAGATGCATAGAATCTGCAGACCAAATGTGATGCGATCTGGGAAAACCCGCCACATGGTGGGAAATTTATATTTTGAGTTTTTACTATCACTGCAGAGTTTGAAATATTAAGTTTCCATAACTGTTTACTTCTTTCTTCTTTGATACACACATCAAAAGTTAAGCCTTATACAATCTGACAAAAAATAAAGTACAATATAACAGATTTTAAGCTATTTTCTTTATTTTTTCAAAACTGTCCTGTGCGACATCACATCACAAATAAGTACCAATAGACACTGTGAAACACTGAGAAACAGCAAAAGCATGGAACTACCAAACACTGGTCATCACCCAGCATATGGGATCCACCAAGACATGGAACTGCCAAAACCCAAAAGACATGGAATCACCTAACACCAGGAACCATCAAACACCAGGAACCATCAAAAGGCATGGGACCAGCCAGGCATTCAACTAAAAGACATCAAACAACAGGAACCAAGCTAAGTAACACTGAAAACCCTGGGAACACTGGGAACCATCAAACACTGGAAACCAACAAATACTGGGAACCACCAAAAACAAAACTACAGACAGCAAGAAAGACTCAAACTCATGACCACCCCCACCACCAAGATGAAACATCCTTAAATTGTACCAAATCAGTCAGCAAGTGCATAAATATGGATATATTCTCATCACCGGGGTGGACAATCCTAATCTACAGTGAGAGCCGGTTTGCAGCATAGGGATAGGGGATTGGAGTACGAAGTGAAAAAACTGGGCAGAGAGGTTTTTTTTGCTGGCATTTGATGACTAACTCATTTTTATTGGGTCTCTACCATGTGGGCACATGTGGTGCAGTGGATCAACGCTCGTCTCATAAGCATAAGGTTGTGGTTTCGAGCCCCACTGTCGCCAATGTGTTGTGCACTTGGGCAAGGCACTTTACCTCGCTTGCCTCTCTCCACCCAGGAGTATAAATGGGTACCGGCATATGCTGGGAATGCAAAACAGACTCGCTGTGCGGGAGGAGTGGCGAACCACCCACAGCAACATTATATGAGGGAGTCTGGCCCAAACGCCAATGACAGAGAGATGGGCACTCCACCTGCGGGCGCACCATTTGCATTTTTTTACCATGTGTATAGTAATATAGGACAGAAGATTCTCAAAACATAATAATGATTTAACTTTTCGAAGGAGACCTGAAAAACAAAAACCTATCCAAACTGGAACACATACATACGGACATGCACACCCTCGCAATATCCCCCTCTGCTTTTCAAGCCAGGGGGATAATAAAAAAGAAAACAAAACCCTCTTCTCTTGGGCATTAAAAGTGCAATGAAAGATTTCAAATAACAGGTGTCCCTTAAAAATGTGAAAAGTCTGATTTTTGCACTGGTGTAAAGCTTTCTATCAAAATATCCCCATCTGAAAGGATTATATTGAGAGCTATTTCTTTGGTACAATTATGAAAATCTATTGAGTGTCTAATCTATATGAATCACTACATATCACAGAAAATATGGATGACTTGAAAACTTGATGGCAGCCATTTCGGATAAAAATACACTAAAATGGATAAGTTACCTTAAGAAGAGGTATAGTGTTCTTCCCACAATACATTTCCTCCAATACAATTTTTGCACTAGTTGTCACATGAATTTATAGTGACAAAAAGTACTTACATTACAAGATTGGGATGAGTTCTGTTCCTTTGTCACTATAAATTCATGTGAAAACCAGTGCAAATATTGTATTGGAAGAATTGCATCGTGGGAAGAACACTCCTCTTAGTTACCATTCAGAGGGTGTATTGAGTCAATCCCACAATGCACCAGTTTTGGGAAATTTCACCTCAATAGGTCATGTGATCCCACAAAAATCCTATTCTTAACACATAAAAACCCTGACATTTACGCTCATTTAAGCCCACAAAGCGTTAGTACTTAGGGAATTTTTAGCATGATTATGAAATGTCTTGTGGTTCTTCAACTTTTGGAACACTTTTTATCCCTAAGTACTGACATGTGTTTTGTACAGTACAGTATAGGCACATTGCTATGCATCATGGGATTGATTCAAAACACCCTCTGGTTACCATTATTCACCACTGTTGTAATTTTGGTGTCAAGTACCATTGAGTAATCAGGTAATGATTATCATCACTCCAGGTGCTCCTATACTATTAGTTATTAGGTGAGTTTTGGGGTGATACGGATTATATCTAGTCGAGGAGTCTGTATCGGACGAGGGCGCAGCCCGAGCCCAGATACAGAATCCAAGACTAGATATAATCCATGTCACCTCAAAACTCACCTAATAACAATTTTATCATACCCAAGTAGAACAAAATAAGCACAAACATATGGCCTAAAGAAAATTACAAGGGTGATTCACAAAACAATACTTTACGGTAAATTGACTGTAGGCATATTGTTTTAAATGAGTGCAAGGGTGACGAATTTTCAGCGACATGAATCTTTGAAAATAAACCAATGGCGGATCCAGGATTTGAAAAATGTCAAAATTGCCGGGGGGCTGAAAGGCTGTAACTGGTCCAAATAGCTCAAAATGGGCTGATTTTGCAAGAATTTGCAGAATTACCGGGAGGCGTGCGCCCCCTCCCTGGATCCGCGCCTGTAAACAGCCCTAAAAATCATCTTTTTTCTGATTCACAAACAAAATTATTGATCTATTTTAAAGTCTTTAGTATATGTGAGAGCGATTATGATGAAATCTTGTTCCAACTCGGTTCAACATTGCTAAAAATCGCCAAATTAGAGCAGTGATTTACGTCAAAAATGAACGCCGAATTTTCGGATTTTTGTTGTCATGATGCATGCATGCATGGTCACGCATGCGCAATTCCTAGCTGACATGATACGGACGTTGAGACGAGCTCCGAGGGGGTGATACGGGATATATCTAGTCAGTAAATTGAGGCGATTATCCAATGAAAATCGAGGGATCTACATGATGGTATGATAATATTAGTTATTAGGCGAGTTTTGGGGTGATAAGGATTATATCTGTAGTCCATTATCTTCCTCGAGTCAGTGACGTCAACGCGTCCAGACAGATGTTTTGCGTGTGTCTTTTCGTACCGCCTTTATACGTGCGCGTGTTCATGCCAGGTCTTTGATTTAACGCCCGCGATTTAATGCTGCGACCACTGCATAACACTCTGATGTCACTGACTCGAGGAAGATACTATAGTCGAGGAGTCTGTATCGAGCGAGGGCATAAGCCTGAGCCCAGATACAGAAACCGAGACTAGATAAAATAGACAGCCGGCTATGGGACAAAATTATGACTTTTGACGGCGTTGTTTGTTACAAAGGTCCAACCTAATGGATTCATATCAACATGGGGTGTACATCAACGTATGGGGTGTTGGCCTTTCTACATTTTTTATTTTAAGGTAAAAAATGGCCAAAAAAAGTCATAATTGTCTAAAAATAGGTAAACCAGTCGAAATGCATTCCTTTCTTCAAATGTCCATTTACCTTCGGAGTCATATTTAAATGAATATAATGGAAGCCATTCCAATTTACAAATTATGGGGTCAAAATGGCCAATAAAAGGTCAAAATTGTCCAAAAATAGGTAAATCAGTCGAAATACATTCTTAAAATAATTGATCAGAACATGTTCATTCACCTTCAAAGCAGTCATATTTAAGTGGATAAAATGGAAGCCATTCCGATTTATAGATTTTTGGGTAAAATTGGCCAAAAAAGATCAAAATTGTCAAAAATAGGATACCTCAGTCCCAATACCTTCGTTTCACAAAATTTTCAAGGAAACATTTGCTGTTACATCTCAAGGAAACGTCAATAGGTAGCTTTAGTGCTTGTCATTCTAGTTTTGATATTTGTGGATCAAAATGACCAAAATAAGGTCAAAATTGTCCCAAAATGGTTAAATCACTTACATCCAAAGGTGTCATAATAAGTGGATAGAAAGTTAGTTGGCTTTAATGACAGATTTGGGGTGAAATGGCAAATCGATTATTAATTGCCCTCTGTTTCAAGTAGGTCATCGTGTTTGCCTTTTCTCAGGTGAAAAGAGTGCTAGCCATTTAACTCACAGATTTCTGAGTCAAAAGTGGACTAAAATGGAATAAATTCCTCCAAAACTTACAAAACAATTAAAATGGGGATGGAAATAAACGACAGGTATTAACTGGGTCCTACTTGGACAGTCTTATTTTGTACATAGGTCGAAAGAATATATGCGTTTACATCCCGGTAAACATGGTAAATAGACTGCTAGCCAGTCTAGATTTCAGCGTCGAAATGGGACAAGAAAGGTGAAATTTAACCCAAAAATTTATCAAAATCAACTAAAATGGGAAACCAATCGATAAAAGTGTACTTTGTCCATATTTTAATTCTTACCTGTGAATTTATATAGATTGTCATTGAATATTAAGTAGTTGTTAGGGCCAGGGTTGTTGATTTTTCTAGAATCCCTAGATAAGTTTACATAGGTAAAATTACCTGACAGGTATTCGGCTAAATTACTTTTTATGAGTTGTTAAAAACTGCATCTTATATATTGTAACATATATTTTAGGGCATTAAAATAGTCGAACTTAGAATATGACAAAAAAATAATAATCAAAACTAATAATGTTCTTGGAATTATAGTCACATTCGGATGATACACAAAATTACTACAAAATTTTTTTTGTTTTTTTATTTTAATCAGTTTTATTACCTGAATTTGGATATGCCAATGATATTCTACTCTAGATTGGTTTAATTGGAAATTTAAGTAAATCATTCCAAGAGAATTACTCTAGGCTACTCATAAGGCTTTTTGTAAGTTTAGTATTAGGAATATACACAGTGATCTTAAGCGTGGCTGCTATTGTTTAACTTTAGACCCGAGATTTTTTCTTTTTTGATCAATATTAACAGCTAAAAAATTATCCATCAAGCTTGTACCGTTCTGAGTAGATCACGACCATCTGACCTGTTGGTTATTAACAAGGCGAACTCGTATTTACGCGATGCGTTAAAATATGTCCCGGCGAATGTTGCGATCACTAACACGCAATTAAAGCAACTCAACACCCCACCCCCTCCCCAACACCCCGCAAAACCCCACCCCCTCCCCAACACCCGCAAACCCCACACCCTCTCCAACACCCACAACTCCCCACCCCTCATCCCAACACCCTCCACAACTGACCCCACCCCTCCTTGACACCCCTCAACACCCCAACCCCACCCCAATACCTGTAACACACCCCCCTTTCCCCAACACCCCGCACCCGCCAATTCCCCTCCCCAACACCCTATCCCCTCTCCCCAAAACCCGCAACACTCCCACCCCATCCCCAAACCACCCCGCAACACTCCCACCGGACCATCCCCCTCCCCCCGTGCAACACCCACCCCCTCCCCAAAACACCCCGACAAACACAAACAACCCTCCAACACCCTGCAACACAACACCCCTGCCCAAACCAACCCGCAATACCCCACCCCCAATACCAACCCCCCTCCCCAACACCCCGCACACACCCCACCCCCTCCCCACCCTCACCCCTCCCCTAAGCATAGCAGTTCTCATGTTGTAGCGAAGGAATTTTTGCCTATCGATGTACCGTTTCAGAGATACAGCAATACGCATGATTTAATTAGCTCATTTACATACCTAAGCCGCAGAATCATATACTTTCAAATTGCCAAAAAGATGTGCCCTATACGATAGGCTTTCCTGCAGCGTAAGGAATTTGAGTATCCGATTGGACCGTTTCAAAAATTATAGCAATACGATGATTTTGCATATTAATAGATCATTGGCATACTTCAATGCCCGAAAATATGCCCAAAATCTAGACAGGTCAACAATCTTCCGCATGCTTGCTTCCACCAAGTACATCATTATACGCCTTACGGAACTCCAGAAAAAATGGAACAGGCCTGCAGGAAAATTCTCATAAATTATGCAAATTAGATACGTAATTAGCATATTTTTACGGCCACAATCTTATCAGGTCGAGAACTCATCAACCCGCTTCTTTCAACCAAGTTACATCATTGTCGCCCTTACGGAACTCCAGATAAATCGTATACAACATGGGTTAACATTTTTGTCACGGACGGACGAACGGACGCTGCTCATTTCATAGTCCCCGTTCCGAACTCGTTCGGCGGGGACAATAACAACTTTTTCTTTGTCCCCTCCAAGGAAAGTGCATTAAAATGGCCAACTCATTGTCAACTTTAATGTACTCTGGTGATGCGAATTATGACCTGATTAACAATTTTGACAAATAGGGCAATAGAGCTAACTTACCTATTTGTGGTAAACTTCAAAATAGCCAATGCTCTAATTTACTGATGAATTCTCCTAAGGGATGTAAATTTAATGAATAACAATATACCTTAATCCTTTGAGAACTAACGGCGACTAAAGTCGCCGATCAAAATTACTACATGTCAATTTTGGCTTAAAAATGTAAAAAGTCTTCATTTTCCTGGGCACATTCAGAATTAGCATGGAAAATGTATGGAAATGAGTCGAAACAAGCCTATAGGCCTAGTTGGCGTTTTAGATGGCTTCCAGATCACCTGCAAACATTTGGAAGGCCACCTCTAAAGCTACTGAATTATGTGTTACAAACGTATACAAAACTGGCCAGTTCCCAAAGGGTTAAGGGCAAATTGCTGCATCACATTCATTTATCAATCGTAGTTTAATTTGATGTTTTCTGACCATATTAAAGCCACTATCAGTCATTTTTTTCCAAATTCAAAATGCCAATTTTGTCTCTAAATTGCTAGTGTTAGATCATATCAATATTACTTTCTTTGTGAAAAACAGACACTTAAGCATTTTAAAGCGGTCTTGAAGGTGCCATTTACGACTGTTTCTAGACCTAATAAAAGTCGGATCCCGACTTTTATTATAGTAAACATTATTAAGAATCGCTGATAGTGGCTTTAACCATAAAACTTGAGTTTATTTTGATCCTTAGCTCAATGTGACTACAAAATGGGTAAATTGGAATACCTAGCACTGTATCCACCTAATTACATTCCCTTGAAACACATTACATTCTTATAAAGTATTTTAGAAAGAGGCCATTATGCCTGCTTTACCATATTTGGACATTTTTAAAAAGCTTTTTGGACATTTTGACTCCAAAATGTATCCATTGAAATGGCTAGCACCTTATTTACTAAGCCACTATCAGTCATTTTTTCCAATTTTGTCTCTAAATTGCTAGTGTTAGGTCATATCAGCACCTACTTTTCTTTGTGAAAAACAGACACTTAGGCATATTAAAGCGGACTTGAAGATGTCATTTACGACTATTTCTGGGCTTTAAAAAAGTCGGATCCCGACTTTTATTAGTAAACAAGGCATAAAAATAATAATATCTTGACAAATAGGGCGTGTTATGCTTAGCCACTTACAGGGGTCTTTACTACAACAATTTCCAATACAACAGTGCAAAAAATGGACTTTGATGAAAAATTGGGGGTGCGATTTGTTTTACATTTTGAAGAAATCGCTGATAGTGGCTTTAATCATTGTCCCTACAAAGTGTCAATTGAAATGGCTAGCACTCTATTCATTAATTTTAGTTATTTGGGAAGTAAACTGTACATGTTCCCATTAAGATTGTAGAGAAAAGAAGGTATTATGACTCATTTATGGATTTTGGACAATTTTGCTGTTTTTGGCCAATTTGACCCCAGAATATATAAATGGGAATAGCTAGCACTCAATCCGGTCATTTGTGTCCCTTGAGATGTACACCCACATGTTCTGATGAAAATTTTGAGAAAAGGCGGCAATATGATTGACAAACAAAATTATTGATCTGTTTTGAAGTCTTTTAGTGTATGTAAGAGCGATTATGCTGAAATCTTGTTCCAACTCGGTTAACATTGCTAAAAATCGCCAAATTAGAGCAGTGATTTACATCAAAAATAAACACCGAATTTTCAGATTTTTGTTGTTATGATGCATGGTCATGCATGCACAGTTCCTAACTGACATGATACATGTACGAGCATGCAGACACGCTCCGAGGGTATGATACGAGATATATCTAGTCAGTAAATTCCGGCGATTATCTAATGAAACCGAGGGATCTACTTGATGGTATGATAAACACCGATATGCATTGTCACATGTTTGGAGATGGCACGGTCCACAAACTGTATGATGTGGTTGGTAGTCCATATCCTCTACAGCTTTCACAGTCAGTGGTGCTGTTGCAATGGATCATCTTCAGGTGATTATCATGAGCACTATTTATTTCCAACATTAATCGAACCACCTGATAGTCCCCTAGTTTCATCTCTTGTTCAGGAAATCGAGTCGTCCTTCACAATCCAGCCCGCGACCTATTCGTCTTTGCAGATTGGTGAGTAGTGCAAGCAGATGAATAGAATTGCCACCAAACATAATACTGCTTTGCTGGACTGCATCGAGAGTCTAAAATGAAGGCGACCCTGGCATTATTTCGACTAAAATGTGTCTGCCATCACGGTTTTAAGGGGGACAAAGGTCACAAGAGGTCAGCATGGTCACATGAGGTCACCAACGTGTGAGACACTACCTAAGGACCAATGTAACCAAGTTTTATGAAAATTGATCAATATATGTGGATACACCAAGCAATTTGATAATTCTGTGACCATTTTTTGGCCATGACCTCTAGCTGACCTTTGACCTCACTTGTGAGAGGAGTAACTGCGGGGCACTACACTACCCAAGGACCATTAAATGCAGTGCCATGAAAATGTGTGCATATATGTGGAAACAGGCAATGTTTAGAGTTAACATTTTTACCACAGACATACAGACACATGGATAGATACACAGACACACACAATGAAAGCAATCCCTATGTGCCCTCTTGTAGTTGACAAAATCATATCACATAAGGCTTCCTTTCAGATTCAGTTTTAGCAGCCAATTAAAATTGCAATAGAATCCACTCATCTTAAAAAGGAAGTCAGTTTTCCACCCCTAATATGACTTTACTGTAGTACCATAACTGTGTCTCTTGTCTTCCTGGGAAAATTCCCCCAGCTTGGTTGTGGAATGCACACACACATCACAAGGACCTACTAGATTTCCTTTTGGAAGGCTACCAAACTATGCAACATCAACCAGGTAAAACTAACCCTCAATAATTACTTGTGTTCAAAGATGCTCCTTGTTCATTGTATCACACATTACAGAATTTTGGCACTTGCAAGAGGTCAACCTTCCCAATGGTATAGTTGATTATAAAATCCTGTGCAAAAGTATTGTTTGGTAATTTGGTAATTATTGGTGGCAATTATCCTTACACTATTATGTTCATCAAGAAAGTCTGCAAAATCATTAGTGACACCTGAAAATTGAATCCCTGTTGCATCCTCCATCAAATTTCACTGCCTCAGTACTATCCAATCATGGTGTGGATAGGAGGAGAAAGGGCCATGAATATCATGAAAATGAGTTGACAACTGAAGAACAATCAGTTCCAATAATGTCAGACATGAATGCTGCCCCTGATGATCCATTGCAACTGCTTAGTGTTTGTACCGTCTCACCATCTGTATAACCAGTCTATACAAGAGGAAGGAAGAGCAACAATAAATCATCATCGGATTACTTAACCCTCGTGCACCAAAAGGGTGGCAGTTTTTTTCCTGCCTTGCTAAAAAACCCCTTTTCTAATACCAAAATTATTTAATGTAATTGCCATTTGACATTTTATGCTCCTTTCCATGCAAAAAACTAACATCCAACAGGGTACAGGATGATCCCGAAGTGATCCAGTGCAATTTGTGAGAAATTTGTATGCTCAAAAAATCTCCTCCTGTGACTTCAAGATTGGTTTGCGATGTATCACAAATCCACCCCTGATCACTCAATGATGATTTACTTTGACCTAATGGATTTTTGATACCTAAATTCCAGTGGTAGACACCACAAATTTAACTCTACTCTTTTATTAGACTTTTAGTATGTTATTCCCATTGTCCAATAGTATCACAAACCATTGGAACCCCCTTGGTATCATTTTTTGATATATCGAGCTGACAAGTACCCACAATAACCCTACATGTTCCCACATCTGCTGTTGACACTTGCACAATCATAGGTCCTGCATTTCATTTGGAGATGTGGAGCATGATGTTGATAAAACCTAACTTCAAAATTATTTTTTTTGAGAATTTGAAAGGGTTAAATTGCCCCTCTGATCTATGAAAAAGAAGAAAGTGGGGGGGGGGAGTCGAGAGAAAGCGGGGCGAGAAATTGAGTTGCCGGAAAGACAGAGGCCGACAATCAGTCATTCATCTCTTAAATGTAAGGCACACTGTTTTCTTCTTTTTTTCCATTATCTGTACCAATTCTTGTGATCTGGGTGACGGTGACAACTTACAGCAGCAGCAAATCAATTTGATTAGAATATGAGTGAGAGTTAATCTTGGTTACAGTCTTTCCTCAGAAGGAGAGCTCATCATCTGAAAAACAACTGGGTACAACCTGATACTCTCTACTTCTTTCACCTAGGCTGGATGTGCTTGGTGACTCTCTCTTAAAGTTCCGCGAGGGTGGTCTATGGAAAACAGGGGTGCTTCCAGATGTACTCTGTTTTTTAATAAGAAAGAAAGAAAGGATATCACAAAACCTCAAAAAGGGAGTAATAATTTGAGTTTTCATTTTAAAAATTTTGTTTGAAACCAAATTTAAGCTGAGTTTATTCATAAAAGTAATGCAACATGCTAAACTATTTGTGTATATTTTGACATTTAAAACAGATCAAAACAAGATATGCGGATCACGACTGCCTTGTTTTTTTTTGTTCTCTATGTTAATTAACAGTTGGAAGTAGAAGGAATTATGTTAGTACTCTTGAAATATGCAAATAAGATATAGCTGCTTAATATGCATATTTGCTGAGGACTGGCAATAGGGATACAACTAGGTAATACAGGAATCCCTAGCTGTACCAAGTATCGGCAAAATCAGTCATCCCACAGCTGTGATATGCTGTATGACTAAGACTTTTTCAATATAAACATATATGCAAATAAGCTGTTTAATAGTATTTTTGCAGATACACACATATAGAAGGATTTTTTTTATATGCTGGCACCCCTGCACCAACTTTTCTTGATTTTAGATTAATGACAGACATTCTAATGCAAAAATCCATAAAAAAAATGTTATGACCCATTTTATTATAACTACCCATAGCTTAATAACCTCATCAAAGTCTACCAAGTCAGAAGTTGCACATACCTCTTTGAATGAGCCACCACGCAGTTTTTTCTTGCTTCTGAGTACCACTGTTGGACTGTATTGTATTTCTTCACCAACCACTTCATCTAGAGTAGAACCAAACTCCATAATTTCTAGCTGTTCTAAGTTCCACAGATCACTATCACCTCTTCTCTTGCTCACAGCAGGTTCGCCATCATTGCTAAAGTGTATTTCTGCCACATCTTTGATATTTTCCACATTAAAAAGAATAAAAGGGTGAGATGCTTGAAAACCGCTGAGATCTGATGGCGATTGTGGAGAAGCAAAGCTCATATCATAATAAAGCTTTGTGTTGACAAGTTGATCATCATCATTATCGTCATCACCACCACCATTATAATAATCATCATCATCACTATTAAATTCATTAATGGGATTTAAGCAAGTGCTATACAGAGTTGGATTAGATCTAATAAGTGGAGTCTTCTTGGTGGGAGACAAAAACATTGATGATGGGTGATAACTGTTGATGCTTTCAGTGGAGTTGTCTGTGGAATCTGGTTTTGAAGTGATGGTTTTTTTGGTAATATCTGGTTTGCACATAGTTGAAGAATTGGCAAGTGCCAGACTAGCATACGCTGCAAAGGAGGGTGATATAGTTTCACTGTCGCTATTCTCAAGAGATGTGCTTGACCCGTTATTGACTTGTTCCCATGAATATTCATCTGGCCATATCTTTTCTTGCTCTGTATTCTGCATCTTGCACTCTGGAGAAGTAGCAATAATGCAAACATCTGTCAATGAAACACAGTCGTCATGGTCGTGTCTTAATGACGCTGATGGGGAACATAGGACAGTGCTGCTTTTGAGTTGATCAAATGAAGAAACGGAAACTTCTTCAAGCTCTAAGATAGTGTCAACAATTCCTTCATCATCAATATCCAGAGGTCCAATGATTTCTTCAGGAAGGTGGGGAATGTCATGCAGGAATAGACTCTCTTGACTGTATGTAAAAAGGCAAAGACAAAGCAATTATCCTATAGCTCTTTGGCAAACTTTTAATTGCATGACTATTTAAACAATGCCAGCTTTTTGGATTGTATGCACAACTAGTGCTTGTGTTACAGCAACTTCAGTAAGCAATTTATCGATATAATTGATTCTTACTAGCATAAAAATCTGCAAACATTTTTCATTGTGTAGTAAATTAGTACCTGCTTGCTTCATCATCCTTGTCTCCTTTGACTGACAAGCTGGTACCATATCCATCTTGTCTCAGCTTCTTGTCATTTCTGTCAAAAAATAAACCATACAGGATATTATTAAATAATATGAAGCTTCCATCTATACTGCATATTTTTATTACTGAACAGTATTCTAAAAATTATTGAACAGTATATTTTGATACCGTGCGCTTGGTTTTGTTACCTGGTTTATGATAGCTTATTAAATACTGATATTACGTGCGTTCCACTATAGCGCTCATGAACGTCAAATGAGTCAAATATACTGCTGAGCCGGTGCTCTGGCATCTAAGCAGGGAATTTGTTTGCAAAATTACATCGGGGAAATGGCGTCCACGCAGACGACAACAATAACACCGTGGTTCGCTACTTTAGACGAGGAGGAATATGAAGAAATCATGCAAAATAAAGATAGCGATGCCACTCGTCGTAGCACTAAAAAAGCGGTCAACATTCTAAGACTATATCTTAATTAGCGAAAAACAACTGTCGCAGGATTTGGAAACCTTGAGTAAGTTGAACTTAATGCAGTTCTTCGCAAGTTTTATGTGGAGCTCAGAAAGTGTGATGGCGACTACTACAAAACTGCTTCGATGAATAGTATCCGTGCCGGTAATTGCAGATATCCCAAGGATAACGGAAAATCTGGAGTAGACATCATTAAAGATAGTGAATTTGCTGAAGCAAATATAGCGTTCAAAGCTGCCTTGGTCAAGTCCATTGGAAAGGGTGACACAGCCCACCACAGCGACATAGACGAAAACGACCTTGATCGTCTTTACTCGGCGGGCGTTCTCAATGATATCACTCCATACGGATTGCAACGTAAAGTGTGGTTGGAATTAATGCTATACATTGCTTGTAGAGGCCGGGAAAACTTGCGCAAGTGATGAGGAAGGATCACTTGCTCAGTAGGCTTGATCAGAGGGAGGGGAAGTATGTAACAAGCAAGGGATGAAATAATGACTAAAAGGGAGAGAGGACAAACACCTAATTCCAGGTTGATGGTGGCAGAATGTACGCAATCAGGGACGTGGGATGTCCCGTGGCGTCTTTTTATGAAAACTATCTTCAATCCTCAACCCAGATGTGACGCCCTTCTTCAGACGCCACTGGCTAAGGTTCCAGAAGATGACGAAACGCCATGGTACAAGAAAATGCCTGTCGGCCAGACTCAGCTGGGAAAGATGAGTAAAATAAGTCAAAAGAAGCGGACTGTCCAAAGTCTACACAAATCACTGCTTGAGGTTATCCATGTAGTTCTATCTTGGACCGCAGTGGGTTTACCAACTGGGATATTTGCAGTGATCAGCTAGAGGCCACCAAAATGAGGCTAACATACGTTCGGCCGTGTGAGTTGACAACAAGAGAACACAAGCTATGTCAAATGTCATTTCCTCCTCCATTGGCCATGTACCTGACACTCTGACAGGAGAGCGATGAACGCCCTACAAATGCTGCAAGACACCACAAACAAGAAGTCCTGATCCTTATTCTATCAGATTCCCAGTTAGCTCTACTTGAACCCCATATCATGGACATGATGCAAAACCAAGAACACGATGGATTATTTGAGAAGCCAGGCAGAAAGTGAGTCTTATTGGGAGATAGGCCTAGGCCTAGTCTTCAGTGAACATGAGGAGCAAAATATGATGCAGGGACCTTGAAACAGCACCTATGGTCCTGAACCATTGCAACGTTACCATCAACTACAATTTCAACAATTCACAGTAAAGAAAAAGTTGACAGTACATAGAATTTGGGATAGGCTACCGTGTGTACACAGAGGAATACCTTTAGAAATTGCATGAAGTGGCCGCACCCCTCACAAGTAGAAAACTCTATATAGTGGTTATCAATGGAGTAATGTTTTCGGAGAAGAATTCCACTTGTCCTCACTTTTACAAGTTGTGCGTTTTCCAGGAAATGCAGGAACGAACCAACACGTAAACGTCTGCTGACAAAAATCATCCACATTCAGCAGCCTTGGAACAGCATACGCTGGTTCCTGAGACTTTGGTCTCTCACCATTCACAAATGATCCATAAGCGAAGCCCGAGGCGCAGAGTACCAGCGTAGTAAAACAGCAGGGGAGGGCGGCCGAGAAATCCCCATTTAAGACGACGCCATTGGTTTACCACGTAAAAGCGAATCTTGACGAAAAAAAAAAATTTTGATTTAAAGGTGGTTTGGCTTGTTCCGATTTAGTTGTATTGTGTTGCTCTACTAAGAGCCTGGCACTGCCATTAAACCCATCAAGTACCGTGGGAAAAAACTTGTGGTTTTGATGGTAGACGCAATAATGCATGTTGCAAGCCTATTCAATACTGTGCTAAATAAAAGTGGTTAACCAATTAAAACGCGGTTTTTTGTTTATATCTTGGGACATGAAATGGGATCGAGGGCTCAAATTTCAGGAACGACAATGAGAAAAATACGGCCTTTCATCTGATATCAAAATCGATACTACTTCCGGGTAAATCGGGGGGGGGGGGGGGTCCCAAAGACGATCGGAACCCGCCCCCTTTAATATCTCAAAATCCCTAGAGGTGGAAATTTATTATGGATGGGGATTTAAAACGTCAATTTTCTGCAGAGTGAGTGGTAAAATTTAGAAGAGAGATATTGTAGTTGTGTGTGCATATCTTTTGAGGAGGGATCCTGGGTGTGGCGACTTGTGTTGGACGGGGTGTGGAGTTGTAAGCTTACATGTGCCCTCAGAATTCAAAACAGCAACATGCAAGCTATTGTAATTGTAAAAAGCTACTAAAAATGGTAGGGAAATTGTAGATGGCTGGGACCAGGACCAGATGGCATTTTAAAACAAATCCCATAGTGCATTACAATGCGCCTTTGTTAGTGTTGGAATGAAGTGTCACTTCGGGATAAAATAAAAAGTACTTTGCAGGCTAAATGAGTGCAAGGGTCTTATGCTTTGACATTATGAAATATGACGTGGTGGGCTCACAGGACTTAGTTAGGTGTGAAATGTCCCAATGGTGCATTGTGGGATGGACTCAATATCCACCCTTATGTGGGAGGGAGCTATAAAATTTAGTTCAGACCCTCCATTTTTTTAATTAAGGAATACTGCCCAGCTTATCCATGACATAAGAGGGGATAAATTCAAGAGGGGTGATTTCTGATTTATTTGGGTTGGGTGGAGTGGTGGTGGGGTCGAGGGGGGTGGGGGAATTGATGGGGTGGTTGAGATGTAATTTAGAAAGAAACACATATTTGGTCCTTCTCTATAGACACTGTACACACACATTAGTCACATTGTTGCCTTACCCAAACAATTTTAATAATCAAAATTGTAATAAGATGTTGTGGGGATACATTTTATGTGAGGGAGATATTATGATATGGAAAATCGGACCATGATAGGGCACCACTAATATGGAGACGTTTTCTTGGAAAATTCTCCACCTATCCCGCTTAAAATTTTACGGGGTAAATGAATGAGAAAAATATGTGTTTGTGACTTCTCTTTTCCTATTCTGATACACCACCCAAATCTCATTTGATGGAAAAGATGGAAAAGGTGTCGTGGGGTCACCCACATTTTTATAAAGAAAAAAGTCAGAATCATGGGAAAATAGTAACAAGTCGATGTGACCCCCTATGATAAACATTGTCCCTCCACATCAATATTCACAAAGTCAAGTTGTCGCCCAAGTGATAATGATACGCTGCAGAGTCTAAAGTAAAAACAATATGGTCATTACCTTTTAGTGAAAATTCAGAGCACAATCCTGAATTATCCTGAAAATACTTAGTTACTTCATGACCAGGGACCCCAACAAGCCATGATTGCAATTAAATGGGATAACCGTTGACTAACAGTACAGTTGAATGTGATTGACCGATGTACTTGCGCGATGAACATGAAATAATGCCATAACCCAAATGCCATGGCACGTGACAATATAATAAAAATGATATAGGCCACGACACAAAGCGTTAGGCAATTGGCAGTTTCACAACACAACTAGGCGAATCGTGTATTCGATGCCCAGGTGCAGGATAAGACGATTCGGTTTACATATCAATGATTAACGATCCTTGTTCCTTTCTACTTCAGCGATGCATGCCATGCAATGCAGTGCCTTCTCCGGCCAATGAATTCGCATCAACTCACAAAATCCAGTCGTTCTTTCGTGTCGTTTGTTTCCAAAACATTTTACACTATCTGTAGATGGCTTTATTTTACCATCCACATCAGGAATGAAGTACATAATGCACTTTCCCCGACCTTTTGCGGGGTACAGAAGAAGAACGCCATGATATGTTAACACGATCCACAACACTGATCACATCTCGAAACGAGTTGTTGTTTGCACTCCTTTAGCCGCGGGTTTAGAGTTCAACGTCGTAACACGTTACGATTATATTGTAATCTCGGGAGAAGTAAAGCAATCTTGATACGAGTTTTATATGTGATAGATTTACACAAGAAAAGAAATGGGCAATTATAATTCATTTTTGAGAAAACGTGCACATACAAGAGTTGAGAACAACCGTAGAACTGATTTTTATACTTTCTAAGTGAATTTATCTCGCAAAAATTATGTACTTCCCAGGGGTGCGTCACCTTTTTAAACGATACGGGATCTGCCGGTGGCCTAGGACATTTTGTATTTGCTTGACAAGTTTATTAGCAGTTCTGTTTGAAAATACGAAAACTGTTTCCTGAATTTTGGAACTTGAATTCGCGTTACTACAGTTGACTTTGAGGAATTTATTTGGAACTGTTTCCTGTGTGGTTTTTAACATTTTGGAATTTGGAGTGTCTGCAAAAGATGAAGAGAGAAAACCATTCACCTATGCGAGGGTAGTCACTTCATATTATATACAATAATCATATGGATGCTTTTTTCAGGTGTATGAGAATATTACCGCACTCGTCAGAAAATATCGAAACTCGCCTTCGCTCGTTCGATATTTTCATGACTCGTGTGTTATTCTCATATCACCTGAAAAAAAGCCATCCAATATTATGTAATTGATTACAAGCCAAGTAAAGACAAGTCCAACAGATACACAACAAGGATAAACTAGAATTTTGCAGTTCTCGGATTTCACATTCGCATATTCAATAAGAAATATAAGCTGGGGACTGCTCCATGACCTTGGCCTTGGCAGATTGACCTTGACCTCAGCAACATACATGTATGAGGGATCCCCATGGTGCACCTATGACACAAGTTTGGTTCCAATTGAACTTCAACTTTTGAAGTTCGAGGTCATTGACCTATTAGCATATTTGTCAACTAGACCTCACAGACCTTTGACCTCACCCATCATCATGAGGCATCCCTATGGTTCACCTAATGACACAAGTTTGGTTGGAATTGAACTTCAACTTTTCAATTGAGGTCAATTAATTTAGTGACACACACACACACATCCACACGCACAAAGATTGTAGTGGTCCTCAGCTATCGCTGGCGGCAAAAAAAAAAAATATGAAAGAGGTTACTTTGGATATAGGCTTTCCTGATATTTTTACAACTATGTAAAAGATACTTAATTAGCATATTTTGCACCCACAATTTTATAAGGTAGAGAACTTAATTAGCTCATTTACATTACCAAAGCACTTACACATCACTAAAAATAATGGTCGTTCATGTAGGGAAGAAATTTTGCATATTTGAGGTACTGTTTTAACAATACCCAATTATGCATATCAATTTGCATACCAAATTGCATATTTTTTATGTACCTCAGGTCATAGAACTCAATTGCTTTCTTCCACCAAGTTACAATATTGATCACTATCTGTCAGAACTCCAGATAACTCACTCCCCAGCTTTTCACACAGACGGAAAGACATACAGAAAAGTGATTACCGAATCTTTTCAAAACAAAAAGTTCAGACAAAACATTAAAAACTGATGCTACTTCTGGTAAGTCAGGGGGTCCAAAAGACCAATTGGAGCAGAAACTTTAACTTATGTATAGTATGTTGGGCTATTTTAAGTCAGTTAAACTTTACACAATTTTGCACCACAAATCTATGCATATGTTTTTGGCTGTTTAAATACACTGCAGTTCTCACACTATTTCACTGATGCAGAATACTCCGTGCGTCATTAAGGTATATAGTAGTGGAAAAAAGCCACTTTAGACTCAATTGGCAACATGAACTAATTTAGACTAAACTGACCACATTTTGGTACCAAAAACTAGGTGAATGATCATTTTTGTACATACAGAGAGTCCTCCCAATAATGCAATCCTTGCAGTTGGTGCTATAATTTCAAAATTACTGAGAATTAGGTAAGAACAGTGGTGTTCTCATGACTCGTAAGGAATGCCTGCTTCCTCTCCGATAGTTGAGTAACTAATTGCATTGTCTTTAGGCAGATGCAGAAACATCCCATTCATAATATATTTCCCACATAATATATTCATTCGATCACACGTATGACGACACCCCCCCCAAGTGACGTCAGACCCACAATCATCTTCCTCTTTTCGTCTTACCTCGACAAGATAAACCTCCTGCAGGGGGCTGGGGGGGGGGGGGGGGGTGGGGGGGGGGGGAAAAGGGACGGGCCAGGAATCAACATCGGAGAAGGTAAGCAAACATTCCTTACGAGTCATTAGTACACCACTGTTCTTACATGACTCATACAGGAATTGCTTACCTTCAATCCGATGTGATGTAACAAATTGCATATACATCGCCAGATTAGCACAGGGACTAGGAGGCGGTGCAGGTGCAAAAGTCACACCCTGGATTGCGTGAAGCGAAATATGAGTAGATGCATATGAATTGCAAGCAAATCAGAAGTAGTAAGAGCAGCGCAAGAGTCACATGACATACAAAGTAGCATGAAACCTAAGCACACCACTTACTAAGAGAATAATTCGCTGAGCCCCCTGAAAGAGTGGATCTGCAAAAAAAAAAAAAAAAAAAAATACTGGCAGATAAAGCGACGTACTTAGAGGAGACGTCACACGCAACCAGCACCCCCTCGTGCA
>JAMKCH010084718.1:0-42881 GCA_023653785.1 Ophioderma brevispina | reverse complement strand
GTGCATTTCCTATTCCTGAGCTTGATGTCCCGCGTAAGAGGAGGGACCAAGGTGGGGGTGTGAGAAATTCTTAGGGAAGTGGTCTCAGGCTCGTTATGTGAGAAAATATATCCCAAAAAATAGGTAGAAACTTGGATTAACTTGATTTTAATTGTCTTTATAATTCTCTTCTTTTAATCACACATTGATATCCCTTATATAAAAAGGTTGTAATTAGCATAATGAAGCATTAATAATTTAATTTAAAAACAAAATTCCACCAATCTTCAACCAAAAATTGTGCATTTGGGTGGGAATGTTGGAGTCCCACACTGATTAGAGACATTGGTATTGAGTATGTCAAGTGACAAGTCAAACAAGAAAGGTTGAATACAGTAGTATATACAACTAAAGCATGATTTAAAGTTGGTTATAGGAATAGATATGATTCCTGAAAAACAATAACACTTGTCTTGGGCTCAAGCCCTTGAAAAGGACATCATGTGCTCAATAGCCGGCCGTCCATGGTATTTTTGCGTTTTCAGTATGAAGTGTTGTGTAAATGTCAAACAGTTTTTAGTTTAGTTAGTAGCTATGGGAATACAATTTCACTTAGTATAAGTAAGAAAAGGTTCCCTTGTACAATGTTAAGTTACATATAGGTTTGTCAGCTTTGTTTCAAAATGGTTGGGTAAATACAGGGCGGGGGATTTTAAATATTGCCTCTTGACACTTTATAATACATGGATCACCCTGTTTAATATACATGGATCACCCTGAATACTTAATATTTGATCAGAACTTTGGACAGAAACCAGATCATGTATTTCTCTCTTGAAGAAATATGGGATTAGTACTTGATAAAAGAGTAGTTAATCTTCAAAATGACTTTTTTGTCACAATTATAGCTGAATTTGACCACCCTGTTGTTAAAAACCGAAAAACATAGTTATCTCCTTTATTATTTTTTTGGAGGGCCGTGTCATGTCATTTAAAAATCTACATCATCAGTTTTGACCTGCACATTTTTGGAAAAAAAAAAATTGCCACGGATATATTTTAAAAATTGAAAAAATATGTAATTTTCGTATTTACACCCTAGAGGAATTTTACCCACCTTGAATTTGTGGTCTCTTTTGGCCATATGTGCATCCTTGTAGTATAAGCTTTTCAAAAATGTATACTTAATATACATGTTTTGCATGTAAGGAATAAGTTGTGTTGAGAGTAGAGTCATACCCTATTGGGTCCCTTTTTTTTCATTTTTGCACTGTGTAAAATAATATTTTTTTGGTACCAGTTCAGACAGATGGCATAGATATAATTAAAAACGACAGGGGTTTACTGCACTCCTAGGTTCGGTTCGTTGGTATTACCCAGACTGTCTCAAAAAACAGTGGTACAATCAGAAAAAAAAATGGTCAAATATGAAATTTTCAAAATAAGTCATTCTTACTTGACATAATAGGAAAGGAACACAAAGGACCAGGTTCCAATGGTTGTGTGTTTCCTCTCATTCTGCTTTTGTCATCCAGAGATAATCAATTTATTGCGATATACCAAAAGCGGTTTTGTGCCACTTATATGCTGGTCAAAGTTGTTTCGCTTCAGCTATGCACCTGTCATCACAAAGATTGACAACTTAACAAAAAGAAACAAACACCGATTAATTTAGTAAACAAAGGAAGTCTATTTTTTGGTCGACACAAGTTTTAAGAGTCAACATAATCAGTTTCAATATAAAAACTTCTTTTCATAAATACAAACATACAAATATTTATTGCACGGTTCATGAATGGAGCTTTGGATTTATTACAATATTGGTATCTGTTAAACTCATGCCAGAAGGAATGTAATGCACCAATTAAACCCCAAATCCAAAGGAAAATGGTTTAAAATTTCCACTATCTTTGTGCATTTACTATTGTTGAAGTCAATAAAAATTTGAATTTGGAAGCAAAGTATCAAAGTGGTGGTAGGAATTTGCGTTTCATGATACTTCAAGACCATAACTCTCTCCTCCAGGTTGATGTACACTCAAGGTTCTCTTCCGGACAAACAATAATAGTAATGTTACTGTTTTTCATATCTTAAAGCCATAACTTACTGATCATAACTTCCAGCGATGAAGTCTGTTTTCGTATCTCTAGAGTTTCTTTCTGAAGTTAATCTCTTTTTAAAGAATTTCATATTTGTTTCAAGTGTAAATAACTAATTCGTCACCGTTTTTCACGCACCAGCACGTGTACCAACTCGATTTTTGTGTTTCGCGGTAAACTGGAGTTATCTCGATTGAAATAAGCAATTGAATGACACAAAAAATATCCATCCTGGAAAGCCTGGCCTTTTCTCTTGAATATGATATACAAAACGTTACTTATGTTTAGATTAATATTGAAAAAAAAAATCGTTTTTGATTGTACCATTCTTTTTGAGACCGCTATAGATGTTAAACAAGAGGCGCAAGCACGCTCAATTGTGGTAGACCACAATTGAACGCCATTTACTCTTCTTCACTCCGAGCTGACCAAAAACATCCTGTTGAAAGCAATCTTTGATTAGCTCCGTCAGGCGGATATCCTTGATGATGTCCAAATCTATGGCAGTAGGATCTGTGATTAACAGCGTCGTAAGCTGCTGATAGATCAACAACACAACTCCGGTGCCCCAGTCCCGTCTCAAAACCATCCCGATGTTTTCAGTTCGGTTGAGTACTTGGCTATTTTTGATTTGCCTGGCCGGAAACCTGCTTGTTCGGGTATGAGGTGTTCGTCTATTCCCGTGCGATAGGTTGAGCAAGAGACGTTCACAGAGCTTGTAGGTATTGCTGAGGATTGATTGGTCTATATCTTGGGATTAGATGGATCTTTCCCAGGCTTTTAGGAGTGCCATAACATTGCTTTCCTCCAGCTTTGGAACCTGTGTGAAATAAGCAGCAATTGTAGAGCTCAAGAAGCCCATTCCTTGCTACTGGGCCGAAGTTTTTCAGCTAATCAGTTGCGATGTTATCAAGGCCTACTGCTTTTCCTGGTGAGGTTTTGCAATACCGGATTCCATTTCCTCCATGTTGAAAGGCGGGTGAAACCAGGGGTGGGGGTGGGGGGGGGGTCAACCACTAAACCTCTTATGGTCTAGTTTTAATCTTCTTGGGCTTTCTGCTGCACTTGCCATTTTAAAGCAGTTGGTGCCAGCTTGATCCCCTGTTGGATCATCTTCACACAGTGGTATACTCTTGATAATTCTTTAGAACATTCCTTGGAACGGTTCTGGTAATATATTCCGTCCCTAAGCCTCTGTGTAGCATCTCCGGCAGTCTTGTTCACTAGTTTGGGCGAATTTGCCATATTTTAGGGGTTTTTGGAAGCAATCCTTTTCACGTTCTGGTCCAGGTCATAAGTGAATCCTTGCTAGTCTGCTTCCTATAGTTAGCTATGTAGGCTCTTGAGCTCTTACAATTCTGCCTTAACAGCAGAAATCATGGTCTACCATTGTCAAAAAAAAAAAAAAAAAAAAAAAACTAGATCGGTATAGTGGTGACCCGGGTTTCACTCGCCCCTTCGACATGGCGACTGGACCTGGTGTAGAAGTTTTTATTGTCCGCCGACGCATATCCCCGGAGGTTTCTTATTCCTATGTTTATAGTCCGGGGGATGTTACAAATCTGGAACCTACATTCCGTCGGACCAGGATTGAAAGTCCGGGGTGGACTATCACTCCTTAGGAATTAGTGTCCAAATAGAGACGGACTATCAGTCCTAGTAGAGATTTTGCGTGCTGGTCGAGATGCTTCATCTTTATCATGTTTATAGCAGTATAGCCCATATGTTTAAAATTAGGCCAAATTATGAACATTTTTGGCTTTAAAAGCGCAATTTTTAGGTATTTTCATGCATTTTGGTCATTTCACCGACTCTTGACCCCCCCCCCCCCACACACACACCATGATGCTCGTGCGTCGTTGTTATGTATTGTTCAAAACTGTCGGGACGCTTTACGTGACCTACCGTAAAATCGTCGGTTCTTCACCAAATTTCTCTCAAATTGCACTTGATCGTTATGTGGGGTCATTTGGAGCAATTCCTGACGGTGGAAGCATAGCATCATTTCTCAGTGGATTTTGTCTTCAATTAAAGTTAATATGAACCACTTTAAAACGGGGGGTGCTCCTCGCAAAAGTGTGGGCGAATCCAGGAGGTGGAAAATTCAATAATACAGTGGGTCAAAATTAAAATGCTGGACTTCTGTAAAACGGTAACCAAAGTGGGGGTTCGTCTTTTACAGAAAATTAAAAAAACGGTAAGTTTGTACTATTTACAACTTATGGTTAGAGATAGACACAAAAATGTCTAATATCAAAGGTCATCACGAAGGTTAAATCTTAAATATTGCCCGATTTCTTTCTTCAAAAATGGGCTCAAAGTGTTCATCTGTCCTCAGAGACTACAACAAAAACATTTGAACCGTCTAACATAAAATTCTGAGATCAATAGAGCTCAATGGGTTGACTTGTTTGTCATTTATCTCGATCACCATCGAATTGAGAGTGTCAATTCCTTTTGTTGGCAATCCCTGTGGAAATGTTGACAATTTAGACCCTTTTTAAGAAAATCGGTGCAAGGATTAGGTTAAAACTTTGTGATGACCTTTGACATTTGACGAATTTTGTCTTATAACTCGGTAACCAGACCTTGTAGGTATTGAACTATACCTTTAATCCTTGTAACAAGAGGAACACTTTGGTTCGCTTTTACAACAATCCCGCATTTATCACTTTTGACCCCTGTGTATATGAATTTTTCCCCCCGCCTGGTTCCGCCCACACTTTCCCGAGGACACCCCGCTAATTTGTTCATTAACCTTCTAGAAGATAAATCCACTGAGAAATGATCTCTGCTCTCTCATGGTCACGGAATTGCCAAAATGACCCAACTAGTTTTGTAGACAACCTTCCGAGAACGTGTTTCGAAGGTTATTGGACAAACAAAACCGAACGAAACCGTAACCTTGTTTTGAACTTGCCCTCTATCCTAATCGTCCCTTTATGAAAACATCTTTCGACAGAAATTACATAAAACCATTTATCTTATTACTAAAGACCGACGGGCGTCAATCGACTTATTTCACTTCAGGTTGGTCTATACCTTGGTAAGCATTCAAATATTCAAAAAAAAAAAAAAGAAAAAAAAAAGAATGGAGGTCGGCTTCTCTCTGGAAATTCTCTTAAAGTTTGCACTGTTCGGACAACCCAATTCCTTTGTTTTTTCTTCCCTCGTAATTCTGTTCAACATTTGACTCGCTGAATTCAATTTCGTATTGTTCAGTGTTCATACATAATTCAGTGCAAAACAAAAACGCATAAGGTTTTAGTTTCGTCATTCACTAATTGTTTCAAAAATGAAGTCTTCATGTTTAAGATCCTCTATCACAACACCGTATAATTACAATTCTCTTGTAACTAGTGGTAAAATTAACCCTCGTAACCTGAGCCATTTTTTGTAACAAACGCCAAGGGGGGTGGTACCCGGCCAAAGAACCCGCCTGTGATTTTTTCGTTACTGAAATCCTATTCCTGTAAAGTTGGTACCAGGGGTAGCTATAGTGTCTTTCTTCTTTCCATTGGTATCAAATGAGTACCAAGACCTCCATTATGAGTAACTATGACGCATATGTTGAGGAATTACAAAAATATCTGGAATGAGGTAATGTCATTTTGGCAATTTTTTAGCGACTCAAAACATTATGTATATCACGAAAATGCCTCATTAGATACAACAGTCATTTTTCCATCAAGTTGAAGCCAAAAACTGCATGAAAACGGATATTCCTAACAATTTTTGGCAAAAATTGAATTTTCCTTCCCCTAATGTGTTGACGTAATGCTAGGCATGTTGGGGTACCATTTTGGTATCAAAGGAAGAGGAGGACCATTGCTATCTTTTGGTACCAAAATCAAGTGACGTTTCTGTGTTGTGGCTAGGCATGTTGGTACTTCTCCTCCCGAAGATGGGGTGGTTGCTACCCCCTATCTATCAACTTTGGGGAACACCTTGTATCTTACCCACACCCCTGTGGATTTTGTTTTTAGAGGCTGTATGAAAAGGAATCGGACCATGTCAATTGACAATACATTAACTTTGTGCCCCAAAGAAGTGGGTTTTTAGCAAGCCTGGGAAAAAAACTGAATGGGGGGTTTAACCCCCCCCTTCTTAGACGAGGGTTATATTTTTCGGCTATATTATTAATGGAGATCTTTTGAGAATTATGTTGAATTGACAAACATTGTAACAGGTGACGTGGACGCTCTAACATAGAAACATAATTGTAATAAAACATTCTGATATTTATGGACATTTGAAAGGAGGATTTGCCTTTCAGCAGAAATTTCAAATGCAAGTATTCGAATTATGTAAAAGTTCTGTCAAGTCGGCAACAGCCTAACTCACAAACTTAGTAAATACTATTATATCACAACTGTCTAAAAACCTTTATTTATTAAGGCAAGGAAAAATCAGAGGGGTTTTAGCGATCAAATTCCCCCAGGCCGGTAAGCAGTGGGGGGCGGGTTGGCGAGGAGGGACGGACGCCCCTCACCTTCCAAAAAAACCCAACATAAAGCTAAAAGGCCTAAAAGGCCACAAAATGATTTTGCGAGCGGATCGAGCCAAAATTACTGTTTGTCGAAAAAATTTAACAATTCTGGTTTGAAAAGGTCACTTTTTGCCAACTAATCCCCTCTTTTTTTGGGTGGGAGGCCCGAATTTTGAGAAACTCCCATTTTGGACCAAACCTGCCCTCCCTCCCCAGAACCACCTGGCCTTGCCTTCAGTACCCTTTTTGTAGACCGGGAAGTTATGTAAAATAATAAGGGGTTTTTATATGCCTTGGCCCCCGTTTACCCATTACAATACATATTTATCATGTGGTCAGCACAGGGAATAATGTTTCCTCCTTGACATTACTGTCCAGTGGACTTTCAAACTTGTACAATGTCCACCCTGACCATGTTAATAGAATATTAATGTCCGTGGACAACTAACAACTGGTATCACGGTCCCATTGACCCATGGTATCTGATATTAATGTCCAGTGTCAACTAACACTGGGGATCATGGTCCCTTGGCCCATTGTATCTGAAAATATTAAAGTCCATTGGACAACTAACACTGTGGTATCATGGTCCCTGGAAACCATGGTATCTGATATTAATGGCCAGTGGACAACTAACACTGGGTATCATTGTCCCTTGACCATGGTATCTGCTATTAATGTCCAGTGGACAACTAACACTGGGTTATCATGGGCCCCTGGAACATGGTATCTGATATAATGTCCAGTGGACAACTACCACTGGGTATCATGCCCTGGACATGATCAATGGGTAATATTAATGTTCAGTGGAAACTAACACTGGGCATCCAAAAAAATAATGGTCCCCTTGTACCATGAAATGGTATTAACTGTCCAGTGGCAACTAACACTGGGTATCATGGTCCCCTTACCATGATAATGGAATTAATGTTCGGTGGACAACTAACACGGGTATCATTCTCCCTTGGACCATGGCATCTGATATTAATGTCCATTGGACAACTAACACTGGATACCATGGCCCCCTGGACCATGGTAACTGGTATGAATGTCAGTGGACAACTTACACTGAATACCATGGTCCCGGACCGTGGAACGGAATGATTGTCCTGTGGACACGACCACCAGGAGTTGTAAATGAGCATTGGACATTCTTACCTGATTTTAGTCCGGGATATTGTTGGATAAGCTTCAGTTTCTTCCATCGTTCCACGGTTAATAAAATAACAGTGAAAAAATCTTCTTTCGTATTATACCAAGCATTTATTTGTGTCAATACTTACGCAACTAAAAATAAAGAGAAAGTCAATATTCAACAATCGCAAGCAGAAGGATCGAACATGGTTCATTTGATTCGAAACAAAGTTCTTAGAAATGTGACAGCCCTATACCTTGCCGTTACACCACGCTCGTTTTATTCTATTTTGTCCTCCCCTTTTAATAGCTGCATCGTTGATTAGATAGATAACAATAGGACTATAGTATCGCGGACACTGATTATTTTACTGCTGTAAAAGGCACCATAGTCCGGTGGGGGCTATGTCCGGTCACATACATAATAAGGCGTAAAAATACCATAAGGCTACCATTCCTAGTGGCAGTTGCCATGGACCTCTGTCACCGAGTCCATCATAGTCCGGTTAGGTCTTGTGTAAAGGCACTTTTTACCCCTGTCCCTAGGACATATAGCCCGCCGTGACTATAATATCTGCCGTACTATAATCGCTTTCAATCATTCACACCAGGAAAAGCAGAGGCCTTGACAACATCCCCACTGAGAATCATCTGAAAACCTGGCCCAGTACAAAGGAGTGAATTTTCTTGAACTACAATTGTTGTCTTATTTCCACAGGTTCCCAACAGAAAAAAAAAAAAAGCACATGTTATGGCACTCCTAAAGACTGGGAAAGCTCCTTTTAAAAATCCCCAAACTATAGACCAATATCACCCCTCATCCGCAAGCTCTTTGACGCTCCTGCTCAACCGTTCGCAACCTGTTTCGGCATGCAAATCAACAACAAGCCAAGTACTCAACCCTAACTCAACATCGAGACGGTTTGAGAAGGATTTGGTAACCGTAATCGTGTTCGGCGATCTATCGACAGTCTATGACATTAATCACAGATGCTTACTCCATCAGATTTTGGAACTCACCAATGACATCCGCTCAACCTTGACTGGAGCTCATTAAATGGCTTGCTTGCAAACAAGATTTTCTTTGTTCAGCTGGCAGCGAAGAAGAGCCGATGGCGTAGCTCAAGAAGGACCTTCCCCGAGGGACTGCTCTCGCGCCTCTCCTTTCAATATCACACCAACAATCAACTTAAGAGTGCTGGGCCCTGTCGTTTTATCCAGACGATCTTGCAATTAATGCACAATCTTCCAAACCGTGAGCCAAAGTAACTTGGTCTGGAACAGCCCTGGAGCACTGTGATAATACGTCTACCTTGGAGTTACCTTGAATAGACCCGCACTCCTCTCTTATAAGACCCACATTGAAAAGAAGAAGTTCACTCATAACATGTTGACCCAAAAAACTTACCTGGCACGAGATGGATGCTCGCCATATACCCTATAAAATCGACTTTACGCGCCCCTGTGCTACTATGTGCAGAGTGCCTCCCTCCTGTTGTTGTTTTTAAAGCTTGACGAAGTGTGTAAAATAATGGTAATTTTTCAGGAATTATGTTCCTGAATATTTGTTTTTAATGGTGAAACTTTTTATTTTTTTCCTACTGGTAAAATTTTGTTTTTACCCACAATGTTTTACCGCTAGCTTCCATAAAGTGAATCATAAAAAAATGTCATACACAACTAGATGTCGCTGTGGTCAAAGACACGAAAACCAGCCGGATGGCCAAGCGTAAATCATTAAAAATAGAATTGCCTTAGCTTCAACCCCAAGCCTCAAACCTACCCCTAGCTTCGAAACCTAGCCTAGCTCGACACCCAACCATACCTATATCTTGAGACGATCTGACACAGTCGTTTGACCCTACCGACATTCCATCTAAAAAAAATAAAAATATTTAGATTGTCATAAGGATCATTTCCAATTTCCGTCCGTTAGTACCATTTTGAAAATTTGACCTTTGATCTATTAATGGCCTTTGAGCTCAAAAATATTTTCAACATATTTAGGATGTCATGAGATCATTTCAGTAATTTCAGCTCAATCGGAGTATTTTGGAAATTTGACCTCGACCTCTTATGACCTTTGATCCAAAATTATTGCAACATGTTTTGGATGTTCTAAGGATTATTTCATTTAATTTCAGCTCACATCGAGCATTTTGAAAATTTGATAATAAATAGTGATAAACTATTAATAACCATGCACGCTACAAAATCAATTGAGTATTAGTATTCTTTTTGTTTTAAATCGCATTTTTTGACTAAGGAGAAAAACTAGAACCCGCCATACTGAGCCATCTTTGAAACCTTCTCCGGGACATGTAACCGTACCTTAAATACGAATTCTTCTTTTACATTCTCGTGTTGCGTACAAACAATTAATTTGTTGTTTCATGTGATTTGTTGTTTCATGTAAACGGTACGTTGTTTGAAAGCGCCGGGCTCGTCCTAGACAATAATGTTTTTAATACATTTCAAACACCCAAGGGCGACTTGACCTCCGTATGAGTTGAAAGGGGTCTCTGCGATTAAAATATAAATCCACCTACAAAAAGTACAGGTCCTATATTATTGCTGAAGTGGAGTTTCCGCGTTATCCATGTATAAGGTAATATTTAGAAACCCAATTCCTAACATCTCCTATAACGATTGTAAATCCTCATGTAAGTAGATTTACCATCTTTTTTCGAAATGAATGTAATATAATAGGCTTTACCAGCTAAGAAATTCTGGCTCTTTCAGACCCAGTTAGGGCTCCATACGGGCGTAAGACAGGGTCTTCTACGAGCGCAAAAACGAACCCCATAACCGATGTGCAGAAAATGCCCCCCTATCGCTGCCCCAGGTGACCTTGAAACATATCGTGACACCGCCATATCAGCATTATTCAGGGTCCTTATGTCCCATTTTTGTGTGTTTATTAGCTCTTGAATTGCGGGGAGAAGAAGTATTTTCTAGATTTTGCATCCAAAAAATTAATACTTTTTCTTCAAATTCACTTGACTCCAAATATGTGAACACCCCATTTGATGGTTGGGTCAGTTGTCCTCTGGATTGAATTTGGCCCAAGATGTTGGCACTAGAAGCATTTTGAAAAGCTTTGGGGTGTTGCCATAAGAAGAAGAAAAGAAACCGACAAAATAAAAACCCAGATCAGCCGTGGCCTTAGGCAGATCATAGCATTTTACCAAAGTTATATCCACTTGGACTAAAATCAGTTTGCAATTCAAAAGCTTTTTCCCAAAACCTCAGTTTAAATGACAAATATAAAAATGATGCTGGTATACACATTCAAGAATTTGCATAATTACGTCGTTCCGAGCCGCCGCCACTTGTCTAGCAAGCAAATAATATTGTCGCATAAGCAGTTAGAATAGAACCATTATAGATAGTAATCCTTATGTATCTTGTCATTTTTATCACCCACAGTGTAAAGTCAACAGCATTTCGTGCTCATTGAGTAATGTGATAAACAATGTTCAATAGACGTGTTATTGGTTTAGCGGCATTGCTTTAGAACTCAACTTTTTACACCTGTCATTTTTGGAATGCTAAGTGGTCTACAGTTAAATTATTCATGAAGTGACAGCAGGCTATCACCCACATTAAATATGATAGGGATTATCAATTCATAACATTTACAAGTAAGCTGATTATATGAAACAGAGAGAGACGATGGAGAGATAGAGGTAAATGCATAAAAAGAAAAATATGGGAAGCTAGAGAACGAACGGAAGAAGAAATGAAACGGAGAGAGAAAGAAGGACAGACATAAAGAAACCAACAAGGAATCGAGGAAACAACAAAAGAAGGAAAAAAGGAAAGGAAAAGCAAAATAAAACGGGCATAACCCTTTGTATCTGCACAAGCGTAGTCCAGAGGCATTAGATCATATTGCTAAACCTGGAAATAGCTCATAACAAGCTGAATTTTTCAGATAAGGTCTAGGAAATGTGTCTAGCATAACATACTAAAAATCCCCGAAGTTCCTCCTGGAGCTCTCTCCAAAATCAAGATGGCGGTCAAAATGGCCGCCATTTTTCCAATTTTATCGTATCTTTGCAACCAGACAAGTTGGAAATACAAATAAAGTTGCTGAACATATGTTTTAAGGCACAAGGAATACAACTGGTAAAAGTCAGATATAGGTTTTGAGAGTTGGTTCAAAGCTTACAAGGTACCGGCAAAATTCAAGATGGCGGTCGGTCAAAATGGCCGCCATTTTTCCAATTTTATCGTATCTTTGCAACCAGACAAGTTGGAACTACAAAGAACAGTTTTTTTGACATATGTTTTTAAAGGCACAGGAATGCAATGAAACATTATTTTGAGAGTTCAAAACTTACAAGTACCCAAAATAAAGATGGCGTCCAAAATGGCCGCCATTTTCTAATTGTATCATAACTCCATTGCAAATTAGAAATACAAATTAGTGTCTATGCGTATGTTTTTAAGGCATAAAGAATCTAATAAAAGCCCAAAACTAATAGCTAACCAAACAAAAAAAATACACCTTTGTTATCTTTTATTCTAAACTTTTACAACCAATCATATAGAAATACAAATAAGAGCCTAAAAAACATATATTTAATATAAGGGAATCTAAAAAAAAACATATTTAGTAAGGCCAAAACTCCTAAGGGTCATGCTTATTTATCTGGTGTCGCATGACCAGGGAATCCCTCAGCTTCAGTCAGTTTGTCCCAGCTGCAACTTTGGCAGCCCATGCACATTGGCCGTGACAAATATTACTTATCATGAATAGTAGTATTAATATGCAACTATATGAATGTGCAACTAACATTTACTATGCTTCATTTTACATAGAGATTTTGAAATATGAACACATGCCTGTCATTTTAACACTGTAATAAGTGAAGAAAGGCTGCCTAATAATGGGTGTTTTGCTAGCCCAGTTTCCAAAAAATGGGTTATCTGTATCTATGTGTATCCATTGGTCACTGATATTGGGGAAAAGAAAATGAGGTGACTTTTTATTAATTTTCAAGAGGACTGTGCAGCTTTTTTAGGCACAGACAGACTATTATTACATTTTAGTAATTTTTATTAATTTCACGCTGGGTTTTGCCTTCTCCCTTGACGTGGTTACGAAAAACAGCGTTGTATAGGCATGCCCACCATCTAAAAGTTATGTCCATCTAAGCTAATGTCACCTCCTGATGTCTTACCTTGGCAACATATGCCAGATAAAAAGGAATAGGCCTTCCGGCTGTTGCCTCTTCTCCTTTTATATCCTTCTGCTCCACATTTCTTACTTGCGCAGCCCTCTTTGGCAATTTGATGAGTACACCTTCATAGGTTGCTAGACAAAGGTCACATTAGAGAACTTTTAAAGTGCCCCTAGGCTTTTTAACAGTACAAGAATACCACTCACATTGCTGAGGGGTGTATCAAACAGTTAACGCTTAAGCCAGATCATCCTCAACTCTTAACTTCCACTCCCTCTCTCCGTAACCCGGCAGAAGCATATACGACACGTTATTGGGGGTTTTTAATCAACCTCTAGCTATAGCAGAGTCAGACGAGCTGTCAATTTTGTCATCGTCCCGGTGTCATGTTGGTGTTCGGGGCGACTACATATCTACTACAGATAGGTACATATTGTCCCCCAATCCTTTAACAGTCTTCAACATTCGTGAATGCAGCCGTGCCATCGGAGAAACTATAAAAATCATTTAGTTTTCTACTACGTGCGGCTTGTGGGATCTTAGTCTTCAGTCTTCATGGATCTAACTGCTGCGTATTTTTTCAGCGTCAGTTTATTTTTTCCATCAATCAGTGTAATAAATCAGAGAAGCAATAAGATGGGGGAAGACCAACGAGCAGAGCTCGAGAATATTAGGTCACCAATTAAAGTTACACACTAATAAAAAAAAAAGCCATAAAAAGTACGTGATAACACACCACATCACAAGACAAACAAATAAACAGCACGTCAAGGTGTGAAATACGAGACTTAACGGACAAGTGCGGGAGGACAGGACGAATGTTGCAACAATATGGCGTGAGAGTTGAAGCAAGAAAAATACACAAAATGCAACAATGCCTTCAAATTTAATAGCGATATATCAGTAAGTCTATTGCATTTTTTATATATGAAAAAAAGAGAAAAAATGGAGAGAGTGGCACATTTGCAAAATACGACACGCCCTCAAGATACTTTTAACATTAACCACCACCCAAGTGGAATAAGCCCCCCCCCCAAAAGCTTTTTAATAAAATAAAAAAAATGACCAAGATAAGCAAAACGAATTTTTTAATAAAATATACAAAATTATAAAAACAACCAACGCGGAGTCCTCCCATACATCCCATCCTCCCTGGGCGACCCGAAGAGAAGATATCAGTACCTCCCACAATGCAAACCGCTTTCCTCCAACGGAGATTTCATTTTCTGCACAGCGAGTCATGTGAATCGGCAGTGAAGAAACATCCGTAAATAAAATTGGTTGTGATCGGTACTGTTATTAGAGCCCATGCATTTTCATCTCCAAACGATTTACACCAGTACAAGACCCCCACCGGAAGCAACACATCGCGGGAAGCCACCGATATCCTCTCTTGGCGACCCGTGGCGCCCGTGGCTATATCAATGAGTACAAGTCTGTGATATTCGTACAGCAGACACTTATATTAAAGGTGCAACGAGAGATTTTGAAATAACAGGTGACTAAATAATTTGAACAATTCTGATTTGGCACCGGTACAAAAGCCTCATATCAAAACAGACCCATCGGTACTAAGGACGCATCCGATAACTGTTTGTAACACAAATGTGAAATTTCCATTTTGCATAGGAGCAAACACGGAACTCAGGCCAATGTCCGCCATGAAACACAAGCACTAACAAATGATATTCAAGTATGATAAGTCTGGCATCTGAGGTTCTCTCTCTCAAGATATTCAAAGCCTTCCCTGATGTCAAGATTGTCAATTTCATATTGCTGCTCATCCAAGACAGATCTTTTGTCATGGATACATCAAAGGGTAATGCAGTAGAAGTGCACAACCTTAAGAATGGTGTCCCACAAGTTCTGTCCCGGCATCCAGTCTTTTCAAACATTTTTACATCTCAGAAATGCCAAAGAGAGATTGTCCGCAGTAAGTATTCCTACGCAGATGATATGGCACTTGCATGGGCTGCTGATTCTTCTGAGGCCATAGAAATGGTTGTTGCGAAAGATCTAATCACTGGAAGCCAATTCCCCCGAGGGACACTGAAACTCAGCAAATCCAAGACCGTCAGCTCAATTTTCACCTTGCAAATCAATGCGCAAAAAGAAAAACGTAATATCACTCTAGCTGGAGATAAATGTCACACGACTCAACATCGAAGTACTTGCTGTTCATAATGGACATCAGTTACTTCCACACACACCAAAGGCAGTCGCTGCCAAGACGCCAGTTCTTGCCAATCTCCTCAGAAGGCTCGCAGGCACGGATTGGGGTGGTGCATCTTTCGACACGTTTACATACATCAACTGGTGTTTCGGAGATTACTGAACTGCTGAATAGACTGTGCACCAATATAGAGTCAAAGTGTACACTCACATAAGATTTATGTCGTTTTGAATGATGGCAATGAAAACTTATTAGTGCTTTTGGCGACGCTGTAGAATATCTTACAATCCGGTCAGCATAGCTCCTCTAAACTTTAGGAGGACCTTTCAGATGATCAAGCTCACCAAGAAGTGTGAAGAAACCTGTTAGCCTAATCCCCCCTCCTTTGCTACACAATCCATGACACTGCAGTTGCAGTTCCCTATTGACCATCCTGGATCAATGACCTGATGGTCTGAGCAATGGTCATCCTATACCTTGAACCTAAAGGAGTTAGTGGACAGCCCATCAAGCCCAAGGACTGCGACGTTTGATGGTAAGCATGGGTCAAAATCAAACAGACTCAGAACTGGCTTGGTCGTGGTTATGACGAGGGGATTAGCACTTCCTTCAAATTGCATTGTGTAGAGCCAACAACCTTACCACATCATAGATGAATGTGAGGTTCTAATTCGCTCCATCTTCCCTGGACCGACCGAGTCTTTATTCCCCAACTCGTCTTCCAACCCTCTTTCAACTCCCATATTCCCATCCACACCTACAAAAAACTCACACCCCCCGGTTCCTTCTTTTTATTCCCACTAAATATTTCTTGTTTTCAACTTCTCTCCTTCTACCCTTATACCCCACACCCTGCCTCGACCTCTGTCTATCCCTCCTGTACATATTCTCTCTCCTTTTTCCCCTATTTCATATAACTCATACCCTCTCCCACATTCCCATTCATGCTCGCCCCTGGCTACAGCTTGCCCTTTCGTTCGCCTCTCTGTTTGCCTACTTATTCTCCTGTCTAAGAGCTTCGATTTCTAGATATCTTCAGTCCTTTTGTTTAAGACCCCTTTGTTTCTACAAGTTTCCAGGTGGAATCAAACCTATCAACATCCTGGTCGATGAAACTCTCAGCTGATTAAAGACGGAACTTCCACTGAGATTTTGGACAAAAGAACGAGCTATATATATTACAATTCATATATATAGATAAAATCAGGGGAATGCAGAATGTTAAATGTAATATGGGAGGGATATAGGTCCTAAGAGACTTACTGGATAGCGTTATTAACAATAGATACATGCATGACTTTCCTAAACTTATGGGGGCAGCATTCCTAAAATCACTTGATGAATACCGACACATAGCTACAAAGGGCAATCAGTCACAGTTTCCACACTTATCCACGAGTTAAGAAGGGATGGGTGTAGCACTTACCTCAAACTAAAAGGATGGCGACATGTGCAAACAAAATGAGAGAAACAACATCTCATTCACACCCAGACACTTTGTCAAATATGTGATTGTAGCAGTTTCTATGGATTACACGGAATACACCTTCAAGTACAGTTAAATCGGTGGTCAAAAGTGCAAATCCCTGCCCCAACAATTATCAGATGTCAATGATGATGAGATTGTTGCAACATAAATGGACATTCAGTGTTGAAGATGCTGCACAAGACTGTGAAAACTCTTGTAACCGGAAACTCTTCTATTTTTGTATCAATTTTATACCATAATAAGAGGAACAAGTTTTTAAGCCATCTTGGTTGTGGCTACTTATGAGTTTGGACACTCTAAATAATGCTTCTATTATAGAGTCTCGGTGACTTAAAACATATGTTTAGACACTCAATTTGTACTTCTTACTTGCCGACTTATCAAGCTATGATACAATCAGAAAAATGGCGGAACATTTGTACGCCATCTTAGTTTAGGACAATTTGTGAGTTTTTAGTCTAAAAATAATGACTTTTTAGATCTCTGTGCCTAAAAAATAGTATATATAGACACTTTGTTTTTATTCCAACTGGTCTGGTTGGAAAGTTATGATAAAAATGGCGGCCATTTTGGACGCCCATATTGGATTTTGGAGAGAGCTCCAGGGGGATTTTGGGGACTTTTAGTAGGTTATCTAATCATATTCCGGGACCATTCCTGAAAAAACTCAGCTTGTTAGTCAGCTATTTCCAGGTTACAACACTAATGTCTGGGCATAGTTGTTAAAGCTTGCAAAACAAATTTTCATCATGACTTTTTTTAAACTATGAACATACTGGGGTAAAGTATTGAACACACACTATGGAAGCTCATATTTATTTATTGTGAACCTAGGAACATGTATTTGGGATAATGTGTCATGAACATTACTCAATCTGAATCGGCGAGCATATAAACACTTGAAATCTTTTCAAACGAGTGGAAATAGAACCCTGGCCCTGCACTTCCAGATGAAAAAGAAATCTGTGGTTTTCTCTCGTATATAACGGGCCGATGTTGGAATATCTTAGATCCATTGTTGCTGATCATTTGGTCACAAAAATGACCGGTGACACTGGCCGGTGACACTTAGTCATTTTCAAAAAAAAAAAAAAAATGAGCAATACAGGAATTTCCTGGTTTTCTGAGGTACACATGTACCTACCTTGCAATGATTGGTTGGAGAACATCTACCGAGCACGTTCAGAGGGTTTATTTAACAAAGAACTAAGTTGACATTGTCGGTTTGCCATATAGAGAAGCATGCTTGGTTTTTCTGTCGTGAAGCACAGAAAAATTTCACTTCATCAAGAAAAACAACAATATCGACTACCGACCTTGGATGTGTTTAGAGTAAAGTAAACGGAAGTAACGAAAGAGTTCAAATGAAAGAAACATTTCCTTTCCTTTTCATAACGCACGCTGCACACCTCAACCTTCGATGTAAAAGGTAAACATATCGTTGGCCCTATGGCAGGAATCTATTCTTTCATGATCTATCTTGGTGTATTAAGCCATAAAGCTTCTTCGCGTGCGGGGAATAATATTTGAATGGCACTGTGGGGCCATTATCCAAATACGTCAATCATGTTTTAAGAAAAGGTAATGACGTTAATTGTATTGCAAATTTCCAAGTTTCTTGCTTGTAATTTTACGACATTATTTCAACTCAAAAGCACCCTATTTGGCATAATAAACGTAATTAACATTTGAGAGTGAACTTATTACGCAATTTTGCTTTCTTTAATTTTTTATATTGGATAGTCTGATTTAGCAATTCACTGATATAACAATTCTGATTTAGCAATCAACTGATTGGCCTTTAAATAATCATAGAATTTTTAACAGTAATGTCAATTAAAACTTTCCGTTTTGCCTGACGTCACACACTTTGACCAAACCTTGGTTATTTTGGCATGGGGTAAACAATCTATTGAGAGTGGATTTTTTGGGTTAGGTTTGGACTCAAGGTTATTCATTATATCACAAATAATACTAGATTGATTACTTGCCAAACAAGCATTGGGTTTGAAAATCATAAGTTATCCGTTAAGACGGCCCTATGGAATAAAAGAAAGAAAGATACAGTCCGTGGTTCAATTTGTACGATGTAATCATAGAAAATTAGACACTCCTGCATTCTATACATCGGTGGTCGTGACCTTCGGATTTCTTCTAATGATGCGAGCAATAACAACGCATTCACGGTGTATAAAAGATCTAGTCAAATTATGAAAATGATCTTGCTACTACCTCATATCCTGGCATTGGTAAATTTCTCCAGGGATTTCCGATCTATGGGTAGAGGCGTGCAATGTTACCTCCTTGCATCAACCCTAATCTAAAGCCCATTGCACCGTTAACTTGTCCCTTAACAAGCTTCAGCAGATGCTATTACATGAACTTGTAAACAAATACATACGCAGGCTCAGACTTAAAATGCGAAAGGGGTAATTTACTTCCTTGTTGCTATGGCTCTACTGTTTTTCAGTGTTATTTGGAACTCATTCACAAGTCAATTTTAAGAGTTGTTCCATGCGAGATCTCATCAATCTTAAACGCGTACCTCTGCAAAATTGATCATTTTGTTGTTCTCTCTTTGTTTTATGTACACAATATTTCTTTAATTCTTTTACACAACGATATAAACAACTGTTAAATTAAATACAGCGGACATCACAAAAAGGAGGAGAAGAGAGATAATGCCGAATCGTCAGATATATAAATATGAGGTACACTAAGAAAAGACCATAGCTACCATGATTAACTCCACTTTAATCTTAGAACTTCCTCAAATAATTAAGTCTTAAACAGATATAGTACCTTCGAAAAAGCTTCACTTGCACCTTTACCACCCCCCCCCCCCCCCCCCCCCCCCCCCCCCCCCCCCCCCCCCCCCCCCCCCCCCCCAAAAACCCCCCCCCCCCCCCCCCCATCATCGATATACTTTTCTTCATTGGCTCTTAATTATCCATGGCGATAGCCGGGGGTGCGGAGGACTCGCGCACCCGGAGCCCTAAAAAAGTTAAAACGAAGTAGATGACATTGGAATAAGGCTCAAATTTGCTAAGAAACCCCTATGTTTCCGGGAGCTTAGCCCCTGGACCCCAACCGGGGCTGTGCCCATGTACCACCTGCCCTCGGTGGTTTGGATTGTCCCACACACTTGCATATCGTGCGAGGTGAGTCGGGGGGGGGGCAACCCTGGGCCCAGGGTTGGTTCAGGGGGCCCGTACCAATAAAAAATTACAAGACCCGTAAAAATTAAATAAACTTGGTCTTCGGGACCGTATGAATGCACTAAAACAATAGAATTAAAAGTCAATCTCAGATTGTCTCCTATGCCTGTAACAAGATTACAATTGTCTTAAATATCACGGGTTATCACGGATACGTTCCAGCCTCGCAGTAGTACAACTTTCTGAAACGATGTATCATATGGACTCCTTTTCTCTTTTTAGACCCTTTAGGATGCCCAAGCAGGGTTTCTCTATTTTTTTAAGTTTTACGCAAAAGACAACACCCTATTTTGTAAGGGCTGCCCTGATTAAATTTGAGTAGACTAGCATCCATTTTTTTTAAAACCGTTGCAACAACGATAACATGTGAACATCGTTACTAGCAAACGTTGAAGATAGGAAGCGGACATAATGGCAAGTTGTAGCAATAATTATGAATTTCCATAGAAATTGGGTGATATCAAGTCCTTAAACCGTTTTTCCTACATTTCTTCTGGGTTGTATAGGGTAAGACGATACGGACGGTGGGGACGTTTATCTTGCTACTGACACAAGTAAGCAATGTCTTTGCTATACACTTTGCTTTAAATGCTGTCATAAAATGTTCAAATACCCATTATGATAGTTACATTAAAATGGGTGCTCATTCTGATTACGTTCATTAAAATGCATTATTGTGAATATGCATTAAAAAGCGCTTGCATGGCACTGTAAATCGGGCAATCATTGTTTTCTTAATAGATAAAACCAAATACTTGGTCCATACAACGAAGTAACAAACTTCCTTAAAATCTAAACACAAGAAAATCTCCTAACAACCTATTCGCTCCCCAAGGAAAACAATAAATAGAAGCTTAAAATGATTTTTTTGCGAAAAAGTCATGCTGTAGACCATGGTCTATACCTTTTCCCGACAAAGAATAGACATCATCTACCATAATGAAATGCTGGAAAACCGCCATGTTCTATATCTTAATAATTACATTGTTTTAGATTTAAGGTGTTTAAAATAAATTGGTAAATGTGATCATTGACCTTTCCATCTTAAACTCATAAAGTGACACACTCTTTCTGTTTTATAAGAAACGATTTAATTCGCCACAATGTAATAATGGCTTGAAACGCTTTTTAGTCATACTCATAACTAAACCTTTCTGTTTGTATATTAAATATCCATCCAGTTTTTAAGTCCTATTATATCTTTTATCATTTTTATCTTCATGATATACATGTGCTATTCTCCTCGCTTTTTTTAAAATAACCATTAAAAGGCGACAAGGGAATTATTTAAGTTGGAAGTCCTTGTTGGCAAACTTGACATGTTTTTTGTTAATAGGCAGCAAATCGGAATGTATCAGACAGCCTTGGACCAGTGATCTAATTAGTAGGATGAGCCGACATCTAAGTGCCTTATTGGTATTCTATAATTTTATTGTGATAATATATCACATTTGAGACCATTTCAGTGAAATTGAAGCGTTTTTAAGTATTTGACCCCTGTAGAAGCCAAATTTAACCTTTGACCTATAAAACGGTTTTCAAATTAATAACTCCCTAAGGGGTAGTCAGAGATAGCCAAACTTTAATTTTTTAATCCTTGGATCATACTGAACAATTTGTATGCATTTCAACAACATTGGATCCTTTTGAATGTTGACCCCTGTAATCGTTTTTGCGACCCTATCTCGCTTAGGCTACCCTTCAGAATGTACAACAGGTATAAGGTAGTCCTGGTATAAATGCCTCTTTGGCTCCCCCCCCCCCCCCACAGGTGGTACCAGACCACCCACTGCCTGGCTCACCCACTAATCAGGTCTTTTGAATTGCAAGTAGGCCATTTCTGATGGATTCTCGTTCCCACATGCAATCACCATTTTTCATCTGTCATTGGTCGAGCTTGCCGTATTTTTGAGTAATTAATATATTTATTGCATAACGCAATAAACTGATTTAACATCCGGAAATGATTTCTGATCCTTTTTGTGGTTCATTGGTACACGATTGTATGTAACTATTCGTCCTTCACCTTTGTCCTTCACAACCAATCATGGTGTGTATTTTCGGGGAAGCTGCCGCTTTTCTTGGATGGTCACTTCGCTATTTGCCCCGGAGGAGTCTAGTCGCCCTTTGTGCTTGTGGACAATTATAAATGGGTAGCCCCCCCACCCCCCCCCCTGCGAATGTTTGTGCGCGAAGCATAGTAATTTGTCTTGATAGAATTTGGAATTTTGTTCCGTTTCAGCGACCTTTTACTGTGTTTCTATAGTGGTGAATTTGTGTTTTAATTTACGCCATATTCGTGTTGGGACGGAGATGATGTACGGTTAGATTGTGCCGAGTCCTGGTGTATCCTCTGACATGAGCCCATAGTAATTTTGCCTATGATAGTTTTGGATATTTCCGTTCAGTCGGCAATTTACTGGGCAATAAATTCTATTGTGTTCTAACCGCATTTGGGACGGAGTAATTAATCTGCAAATCGAGGCCTTCGAAACGTCGAAGCCACGGAGTGAAGGTTCAGTATTGCATCGTAGATTTTAGAATATTTCTGAGTCATTCGGCATTTTACGGGTTTCTAGTTATTGTAAGCCGGATTTCGTGATGGATCAGAGACAAGGAACATTTGGAAGTGCGAGTCGTGGAGATGCGAGCAAGTATATTCGTTTTGATCATCTCTTTCTGGCCCTCCTGCTATTTTCGTGCTATTGTGCTTAGTTCTAGAAACACCGAGAGTCAACTCATCGTTTACCTATTACGGCGGGTACTTATGACAAATCTAGTGCTGGCATGTTTGGTCTTGGAGCTGGAACTCGTGCAAGTGGGACGAAATTGTTGTTCATGTTGTTGTTCTGAGACGGACTTGGGCAGAGCAGAAGGTTCTGATCCGACTCTGAAGTTTTATTCGACGGTGAGTTGCGTTTAGTTCGGGGGGCCGAAATACTACGAAATGTTGTGCGCAGGCCCGTAGCCGTGGGGGGGGGGGGGGGTGCGGGGGGTGCGACGCACCCCCCCCCAAGAATGACAAGGTCCGCTTTATGAAGTTGAAGGTCTGCTTTGCCATGACGGTCCGTGTTGTCAATGAAGTTTGGTGTGAAGGGTTTTGTGCATTTATATTAATGACTAAGCACTGTAACCATCGTATTCCGATTGACGGTTGGTTTCCTCTACTGTTTTTTCTCACGCTTGCGACGATATTATTTCTTCCCCTCTTCCTTCCCCGCCCCCCCCCCCGCTCTTCAAATTGGGATACGACGGTGAAAAATTGGGTCAACCGGTGAGCGCAGCGAGCCGAACAGTTTTTTTTGGGGTACGCAAAAGGTCCGCTTCTGGCAAATCCGCACCCCCCCCAGAACTTCCTGGCTACCGGGCCGTTGTGCGAAATTCGATCAGACTATAGTTAATATCAATTCAGGTTGCACATAAAAATCATAAGACTATAAAATTGAAATGGTAAAGGTCGAGATGCATTTGCATTTAAAATTTTGTATTTAACTCTATGCCATAGTACTGTCGGTGGGTTGATTTCCAATGGGTCACTTCAAGTTATCAATTGTTTGTACAATCTGACCAGTTTCGGCAGTTGACAACTGTGGCACCAAATGATTGGGATTGCTTAAAATTGGGCTGTGTGTTTTGAGGACATAGACGAGCAGGGGTACAGTGTCTTGGTTTGGTTAATACATGGGTGGCATTTTTGGCATACTAAAGTGTACAGTCAATGCAAATTAATAAGATCTTCACAGCCAGATTAAGACAGCTTAAAAGCACAAAAGATATTCGTTTTGTGGTAGTGATTTTTAATTTAAGGAACCGTTGAATCATGCTTCACTGCAAAAACAGAACAAACAAAATAAGTAGAAATGGGTTTAGAGGCGCCTGTCCTCAAATTTATCTCACTCAAGTCAGGGCCCTGAAGTGCAAAGGTATATATATCTTTTTTTCTGACAACTTTTCGTGCGGAGTGCTTGCACTTTGGACACGTCTGTCAAGTATAATGCTTGTGAGATTATCTTTGTATTGTAAGCATCTAATCCATTTATTGCATTGGGATCCTGTTAATTTGTTGGCCAGTTGCATATTCCTTTTCAATACAGGCGTTGTTGAACCGTTAATTCGGAGATAAGTGTGGACACAATTGGGAGTTTGCTTTGGTATGGGTCTTCGCTTAAGTTGTTGGCTAGTAAGATCATTCAATTCACGCTGATTGGTATGAGATTGCCAAATGGGCTAGGCTTAATCCATATGTTGGTTATGCATGAGAACTCCAGCTTTCTCAATTATATACCGGTGTGTATGTTTTATTCCGTTTAGTCTTGTTGATCCAGGAAATGCACCGGGGAGATTTAGGTAGCTCAATTATGGTGCTTTAATGGTTGTGTATGTCCACCCCGTTTCATTTGCTCAAAAAAAGGGGGGGGACTTTAGGGCAATCACTCATTGTTGGTTAACCTTGTTCTGGAAGAACCTACCTCATTGAACGCGATTTAATTTAAATCTGTGGGTTTGGCTGTAGTTTAAAAAAGTGAGTCGTATGCTCGGTCTAAGATGGCTATTTTATTTATGAATTTTGTGTCCGCCGGCACCAGTTTTACTTCAGTTACAGAAATCATTTGCACAATGGTACTCACGCAGGTGGGGATGGTTTTCATATGGTATGGCAAGCGTTGGCACATTGCCCCACAGACCTTCAGAACAATTTCTTATTGTTTATCCTAAATATTGCAAACATTTTGGTTTGCAACATTTTTTAGGGTCTAATGGAGTACGTTGGGTTTTTAATTAGGATATTGAAGGAAAATATTTTATTTTCATGGGTTACCAATTGCTTGGAAATAAAGGCTTTGTATTTAAACACCAGGGGTTAACATTTTGGGCTCCTACGTGGGTGTAGATGTTAAAGGGATCTAAATACTCTTCCCATAAATCTGGATATAAATAGTCATTAGTCATTTGCTGTTAGGGATTGAATTCGGCTTATATATCTTATTGAGACTGCTGAGTCATTTGTCACTAGGTATTTATAATACACTAAAATGTTGCTCATCACATACCAATTTTTAAACTGCTTAGGGGCGGGGATAGTCCACTTGGAGTCCTAGCTAAGATTACACATTGAGTAGCTAAGTTCTGGTTTACAACCGTGCGTAGGAATCTTGCTGTGTAATAGTATATACATCATAATTTCCTCAAATGTTTTTTCCAGAGTCAGACCCTGAGGTCAAATTGTTCAAGAGTCAAAATGAAAAACGAAGGGTCAAAATTGATTTTTATTGATTTGTACCATGGTTTTTTAACTACAGGCTTTACCTGGAGCCAAAGCCTCACCCTTAACTGCAGGCTTTTATTCTTTATGTGTAATTTTTGGTAATGATAATGGCCTTTTGATTTGATATTATCCAATGGCCTTTTAATTATGATTCAGTAGCCTTTAAATTGGTAAACGTTGATTGCCCAACCCTTTAATTTGGTAATGATGGAATTGCCCTTTAATTTCGTAAATGATTGGTATGAAGGAAGACCCTTTAATTCATCATGAAGGAATGATTCCTTAATGAAGGATGACCCTTTAATTAGTAAACTGATGAGCATTTCATTGGTAAATGATTGACCATTTAATTGGTAAAATGGTGGAATGACCCTTTAATTGGTAAATGAAGGATTGAACCCTATTTAATTCAACATAATGGAATGACTTAATTCATAATGAAGGAATGAACCCTTATTGGTAAATGGATACCCTTTAATTGTTAACATGAAGGATGAGACCCTTAATTGGTAAATGAAGTAATGACCTTTAATTGGTAAATGAAGGAATGACCGTTAATTGGTAATAAAAGAATGACCCTTTAATGGTAAATGACGGAATGACCCTTTACTTCATAGAAAATGGAATCACCTTCTATTTCATAAAAGAAGGCATGACCTATAATGTTTAAATGAAGGATGACCCCTTTATTAGTAAATTATAACCTTTCATTGGTAAATGAATGAACTCTAATTGGTAATGAATGACATGCTGCTCCTCAACTACCAACTTCAAACGCTCTGGGTGGCGGATGTCACGTGGAGTAGGGTTACAACCGTTCGTAGGAATCTTGCTGTGTAATGGTTATGTTCTGAATCATTCGCATCTCATAACCTCCATGCAAGTAGCCTATAGTGTCCGTAATGTCAGTTGGTTGCTCGTTGGAAGCCTCTGCCAAAATTTTCTTGTGGTGCTGTTGCCTATTTAATAGCCCTAGAAGCATCCATTCATTGCTTTGTTTGTTTTAAAAGGGGGGGGGGAGTTGGGCAAATTCTCGGGTGATAATTTGCTTTGGCGGAAATTTAAGAAATTGGGTCATTTAATGGATCTGAACCTTCTATAAATTGAACATATATAAATAATGAAATTGATGTACTAATTAGGCTAGTGGATAGTCTTCCTTCAGCAAAACTAGTTGTAAATCGGGGTGGGAACACACCGGCTTATAGATAGGTATTGTGTCCTTGTTGGCTTTTTTGCTACACAATTGGAATTGTTGGTCTTCAACATGTAGAGAATGGTCCCAGGAATCCAATCAAATTTTTTCAATTTTTTATCCCTTCCGTTTGGCGTCCATCTTGGATTTCAAAATGGCCGCCATTTTCACATTTTTGCTCTATATCTGGACTTTCTAAAAGCAAGAAGGTGTAAAATTGTTGCAATACCTATGCTTAATATGTCAGGAATACAATTACACTTCGAAAGTCGCAGATTGTTTTCCTTCAGGCGACATCTGTATTTCAAAATGGCCGCATTTTCAACATATTTTGCTCTATATCTGGCACTCCTGGCAACATAGAAGTCTCAAGTGGCTGAATACCCAGTGTTGTGATGTTCAGAGGACACAAATATTACATCGAAAGTCCATTTGTATCCTTCCGGCGGCCATCTGAATTCCAAAATTGCCGCGCCATTTTCAATATAATACTACTTTCGCCCATATCTGGACTTCCTGGCAACATAAATGGCCCCATTTGGTAGCATACCCATGTTTGGGATGGTCAAGAACGCCTTATTAATCAGAAAGTCTAGATTGTTTTCTCTTCAGGTGGCCATCTGGAATTTCAAATTGGATGCCATTTTTAAATATATACAGTAATTTGCTGCTACCATCCATATGAAACTATCTCTCGCTTTTACCATGGACCTGTCCACTGCCACCCGGTGCATTCGCCCATAATCTTCCTGTGGCATCCCTGGAGATTGTGTTGCTCGACTTGGGCCTGAGGTGGTGGTGGTGGAGGGAATTGGTTGAAACGGTTTTATCCTGTTGGCCACTTCAACAAAATCCAAATCCAGCAAGAAGACTGTGGACATACCGTTGCCCAAATGGAGAACTTGTCGCCCTGGACTACATGCTGGTCAGAGAGGGTGGATTAACCGCATTAAGAACTCACGAGCCGACAATACTTTTGAAGCTGTTAAGTCTGATCATCGAATTGTCTCTGCAGAGCAGCTAATTTTGTCAGAGTAAACAACGCCCCTCCTAGAGATTCCCATGAAAACAATTGATTTGAGAGCGGTAGTGGGGAATACAAAGCTCTGTGAGCAGTATACTTTAAAGCCCAGTACATAACAGATTCAACACTCTTCTTGATAGCTCGAAGATATATATAAAATATAAAATTGCCTGAGATACTACCTAGAAGAAGCCAGAAAACTGTCAGTCCTTACCAAGAAGCATCATACTAAATCTACCAGAAGCTCCAAGCAAACCTTGATTGCCGCCTAAGCTGTACTTGATTGATGTTACAAAAGAACAAACAAACAGCAAACCACGGTGTCCTTGAGGAGCATGTTAATCCAAGGCTGAAGTGCACTTGAACACCCTACTCTCAAATACAAAATGCACTGCCTGGGAGGCCCTGAGGGAGCTGCCTGATAAGAAAGCTACCCCATCTATATAACAAACTTGAAACACTGAAGAGTGCCTTAACACATGGTTTCATCACTTAATTCTCTACTTGGCAAACCAATTCAGAATAACACTAACCTTAGATGAACCTTTCCTTCAATCTCAAGATAGAGCAGACGCCCCTTTTATCCAGACTGGGACCTTTCACTATAGAGAGCTTCTGATCTGCCTGATGAAACTGAACACACCAAGACCCTGTTCCTGCAACATTCCTGCCAGTAATATCGGAAGATCCCACTTTTTCATGATCAACTTTTGAATTTTCTAATTAACACCTACATGGGAAACAAACCAGCTCTTTATATTATATAAACATTTCATCACTCCTCTACCAAAGAAGGTGACCTCCCCAACCCCAAAACTACAGAGGATTCACACAGTCACCGCTGGCCTCTTATTCTACACTCATGCTGCTCATGCTGCTCATAGAATCGTTTCTCCCATAGATCCCATTCTCCTGATCGAAACCAGAATGGTTGTCGTAAAGGCGATCACACTACTCAGATACTTGCCCTCAAGAAGAATCCATAGAAGAGTTGAGAATTTTCCAAGAGAAAGGCTTCATTGTTGGCTGTAGACTTTTCCAAGGCTTTTGACAGTGTCCACAGAGATGTAATGCTGCATATTCTTACCAACGGTCAAAGCAAGTGCCATCATGTATGATAACTTCTAGCTTTGTGCAGACAATTGATGGGCCCACAAAGGAGTTCCTAACAAAGGAGTCCTAACAACTGATTGAATCCTAAAAGGAGATACTCGTGCTACCTATCTCTGATCGTTGTAATCGTTGGTCTGATTACATCCTCAGATAGTCCTTGACATCATGAAGGACAAGGGAATCACCATCCAACCCAAGCGTTTAGACGTCACCAAAGTTAGCATCTCACAGACCTTGACTATCATAGCTAGATCTAACGCCGATCTGATATGTGGTGCACAAGATGCTACTAACATTACTTGGGAGAATGCCGGCAGACAGTCGGCCTAATATAAATGCCACGAAGACGGAAATATATGACATTTACGAGGAAGATAATCACAAACCTATCGGCCACTACGCGGTACCAACCCAAGAGCTAGGGACCTAAAGTACCTGGGGTCAATGTTGCGGGGGGGGGGGTGGTGACAGCAAGCAAAGACCGTCGTTCGTCTACAAAGGACAAGTTTGAATTTGCCTGCAATAAACTACACCAACTATGGCAATCTGGTATCTACAATTCAACCAAGCTGAAGTACTTAAGAGCCTGTGAAGAGGTATCCCTGTATTGGATCTGAGACTTGACTATGAAGAAAGAGCTACAAGATAAATGATGGCAACCTACACTAGGCTTCTTATGCGAGCTACAAAACAATCCTGGTGTGTGAAGCACATAACCAAAGCACAGAAATGTGGAGATATCCCTCCAATCTCATCTCATGTTGCCCAACGCCGAGCACGATTTACCGGTCACTGTATTATGCGATTGATTCAGTAGTCTTGGAAATCACATGTTGGAGGTTACATGGCCAAAACTGGGGTTGTCGCCCCTTTAACTACATGATTGGGATTGCTCGAACATGCAGCAGATCCATGTGACATCCCAACTTAATGACGGACAGGGACATTCATGGCGCTAAATGGTGAACACCATCTCGGCTGCGGGCCGCGGCTAGGACGCATAAACCCCGCAGCCGCGCGCAAGTGGCTGAAAGCCTGCTAAAAACTATTACGGGGATCCGTCGGCTATACAGTCACGGTAAGGGTATTTAGCTGGCTGACTAGGTTTTCAGTTTGTAGACTTATGGACCCATCTTTTTCACATTCATGCGGGGACAATTGAAATTAATTATTTAAAGAACAATTATACCGAGGTTGAATCTTAAAAGGAATTTTATTATTTGAATAACCTCATTTTTGAAAAAAATAAGATTTATGACGTCACGGCCTTGAATTGGTTTAATTATTTTGCTTCGTCGGTGGACCCTTCAGGTAAAAAATGACTTACGTTCCCTACATTTGAAAAAACACCGATTAATTATCGTCACGTACGTCTTTTTTTTGAATCAGTAGGGAAAAGGGAATTTTTACTGTTTTAGACATAATAAACGGGTTCTTTGGAAAAATTAATAGGCATTTGGGCAAGTGTCTCAGTAAAGACCTTGATTTAACATAGTCGGATTTATATATAATATCGGGAATCGGTCGCCCCGAAGAGCAAACTGATAACTGAATACCCTGAACACTTACCTGGTAAACCTACACGTGACAAAACAAACCATTCCTCTCGTTACCGTTTATAACTACAAAACGGCAAAGCAGCAAGCATTTCTTCTCTCCGTTTCCACAATCGTAATCGATCAAGATGTGAGACTATGAATTTGAAACAGTTAACATCGGGTGGGCGGGGGGGTCGGACACGATCTGCTTGTTTGGTCATTGGGATTTCCAAACGTCCATTATCGGGAATTCCTAACGTGTATTTTTCACGTCAGCCTCGGTCCCCATGTACTTGCAAATCACCTTTTAAACCTTCCTTCAATACAACTTAGTAATATTATGATAATTTGAGAAAAAAATTATTTGACTTCAAAATCGGTCGGGGTTAGTGGATTAACCGCTGTAAATGTGTAATTTCCATACGTCATTTAGATTTAAATAATCGGACCAGCTTAGCCTTAATCAAGTCCGTGTGTGACTGTTCTATATGCGTAAGAGCGCCCTTCATACCGTTAAGTTTTTGAATAAGACTAGCACCCGAGTTACGCCTGAAGTTCATGGCAATTCTGGTTGCTGTTAGGGTTGGCATGTCCTACCCCCCCTGTTTAACATCAATGATAAGCCTCCTCATATCAATGCACTACATGAAGTACAGATGGTCCAGTGGATGTGACCGCTAACTCATGATCTGAAGGTTGCGGTTCGAACCCCGGTGCGTCCAATGTGTCTCGGTCTCGCCTTTTTGTTTTTTTTTTTAAGAAATGTAAGTATTTTATAGCGCTTTAACACAACGGCTCAAAGCGCTTTACATATTTCGCTGTCACTAGGGATTTCACCTTTTCACAAATTGAAAAATTTGGCAGTCATTATAATGGCGCACGTAACTTGTGGAGTCTGGCCCAATCGCTTTTTGCAAGAGAGATTGGCACTCTGTTCCCTTGTGTGCACAAATCCGTCCCGCTTTACCTTCTTACTGTCGAGCTCTGCCAGGTACGTCCTTTTTCATTGAAAATATGGAAAATGAACAATGCTTTGTGATTATATAAAAATTAAAATTTAAAGAATAATTAAGTAAAAAAATTAATTTTCAATGCATTTTTTTTTTTGTACAAAAATTACAGCAATTAAAAATTAGTCCTACATAAAAATACAAGTAATAAAAAGAAAGTATAATGATAATTTAAAACAAAATTACTAATAGTATACGCAATCAAAAAATATATCACAGTGAATGAACCAAAAATAATACAAATTTCACTAATAAAAATACAAGTAAATGAAATACACCAGCATAAAAAAAAACAAAATTTAAAATAAAAATGAATAAAAATATAAAAGCAATAAAACCATATGAATATGAAAACCAAAACGAAAAATACATTAGAGCAATAATAAGTATAAATAACAATTTAAAAATGGATGAAAATAGATGAAAAATACAACAAAAAGAAATTTTCTTTGAGTACAAGCATCCCAAATTATCAACAACAAAAACGAAAAGAACAACGAGAAAAATACCCCCCCACCACCACACACATGCGGAGAAGTTTTTGAATATATAATATACCATGTATAAATTATAAGCTGATAATAGAGCTATATCGAGGGCCTAACTCTAACTGGCGCGGGGCGGTGACGGTGTGACAACGGGCAAAATTTCGTTATTTTTTATCGCTATGGTGCGGAATACAGGAAAAAAAAATTCTTATTCTGCACCACCACGGTGCGAATACAAGAAAGTTTTCTTATTCACACCGTTACGGTGCGAATTACCAGAAAAGGTTTCTTATTCACACAACCGCTACGGTGCGAATTAACCGGAAAACCTTGCTTATTCGCACCGTCCCGGTGTTCTAATAGACTCTTCCTACGCTTATACTGCCGCGGTGACAACCATCACCCCATGTGACTGGTCATCGTCAACGCCAGACTGGCATGGCACCGCATGCTTCTAACTCGACGAGAAACTCATCCATTTCCTGATCCAATATAGCACTGTTTAACTGATTTTGTAATCGGGGTTCTTCCTAAGCGTCTTGTGTATCTCATGGTAGTTGATTTGTTACCATTTGGAATCACAATGTGTGATTTGGAGGCCAAAATTTACCTTGCATGCAATAACATTGGTTTCCGAATTTGATTACCCTCAACTTGTTTAACATCCAATTTCAGGTGATGAATTTCAAGCCTGTGCTTTAATTTGGTTTTTTTTTTTTTGTGTATTGAATGTACACTGTTTAAATCTATATATGTTTGAGGAATTTGTTTAGCTCTTATTTTTCAATAGGTCATGTCCAAACTCAGAAATCTTAGGGGGCCCTATAGGCAAAGGTAGACGACGTTCCACCCTAACCTCAAAAATATCTGTAAGTTTTCGTTAGTGGATAGGTAAAGTATTAAACTACTCTTTTCTGTTCAACAGTCGTAGTTACGCATTTACGATCTTGAAGATCAATGATTTTTGAGGGTGCAAAATTTTGCACCATGTGGAGTTCCTCGCAACGGCATGACAACATTGCTTTTTTTTGGCATGAACACCTTTGTCAATTTCTCTTTCTCTCTTGACTTAGTGCTTTTATATTTAATAATACAATGAATCTGAGACAAAATATTCAAATTGGGCTTGTAACCCAGATATTTTTAGAAAATAATTTTTTTCGACCTGTCTCGTAGATATAGGCAGTGATCTCATTTCCATATTAGAAAAAAATAGGGACTTAAAACTGAGTCCTAGGCAAAGGCTATAGGCACGACTGTCGTGCACAAAGTTCTAAATTGGCTATACTACATGACATACCACAGGCTTTCATTAAAGTCAGGACACCATAGTCGTAGCACCACTCAAATTGTAAATTATTCTAAGCCAATGCAATATAGGCCTACCCAGTGGTAAATCCAGTACATTTTGTAAGTTTGTGCTTAAATTACTCAACATTAGGCCCAGGCCCACGTCCGTTGCCCACTGTTTCATCGTCACTGCTATTAAAAATTTCCCATAATCATGCGTCCTTAATTACCACCTGTGCATAACCAAAACTCCAGAAACTCCCTCAAAAGTAATCTCTATCATACATAATTCCCTTGAACATACGCGCCATGGTTACAGAGCTATGCGCTCTGATACACTCTAATATCAAAACAGCCCAATTATAATTATTATAACCCCCAAACCATTTGGACTCCTGGATAGGATAGTAGTGGATTATTGGTTTTCATAATGAAATTGGCACTGAACATATGACAGCAATAGATTGAAACCTAACACAAACTTATTAAAACTTATTAAACACCCCAGAGCTATGGCTCTCCAGGATTCCATGATTTAAGTGGTTCTGGTGCAATAGGATGTATAGTCCGATTAGGAAGGAGGAGCATTTAGCTGTCTTTTGGTCATAAGGCCAGATATCGGGCAAGGTATAATGTAAAAAAATAAGTGGCGCATTTTGAAATTAATGTAGGCTGTCCAGAAGGAAACCATCCCTGCGACCTCTCTGGATGTAATAATTTATTTTCCTTAACATCACAAACATGAGTATTGCCACAAATGGAGCCTTCTAGGTTGCCGAATCCAGATAGTTTGAGCAAGTATACGCTAAATGGGCAGTCCATTTTGAAATTCAAGATGGCCGCCAGAAGTGAAAACAACTTGGGGGGCAACTTCTTGTATTTAATTATGTGTTCCTTGACATCACAACATGGGTGTTGTCCAACCAATTGAGATTTCCATGTGCTCAGAAGTCCAGATATTGGGCAAATATATTTACAAATGGCGGCCCATTTGAAATTCCGAGGCCGCCTGAAGTAACAATCTGGTGCTTTTTTGGTAGTAATTTTGTCATTCACTGACATCACAAACATGGGTTTGTTGCTACCTGCTTGAGCCTCTATGTTTGGATCATAGTGCATATAAGAGCCAAAAATATTTGAAAATGCGGGCCATTTTGAAATTCAGATGACCCATTCCCAAGAAACTTATCTGCAACTTCTGGATGTGATAGTTGTTGTTTTTCCATGAGCACAAACATTGTTATTGCGACCAATTTGAGTCTTCTATATTGCTCAGAAGTCCAGCTATAGAGCAAATCGGTTGAAAATTGTCAGCCATTTTGAAAACCAAGAATGGCCGCACAAACGGAAGGGATAAAATATGGTAACAATTTGATTTCTGGGATTCCTAGGACTATATCTACCATTTTAAGACCCAAAATTCCAATTGTAGCAAAAAAGTCAACAAATCTCAAACCATCAACACAACCCGGCTTCCGAAGTCCCCATACTATTATATATTAAAGTCGCAGTGTAGCATTAAGATTAAACATGAACTTCGAATGTGTAGTTAGGCCTGTCAGTCCGCTGTTACCCGTTCTTCTTTTGCAATGCTGAGGAGTGGGGAACCTCAGTGGTTTCGTACATTCTGGTCGCTGAGTGCTTTTGGAATTGGAAAGAAATGGAATTTGGATAATAAAATATTGGAATACTTTGATTTGGAATTGGAAAAAAGGAGACTACTCTGGCAAATAACTGGCGCACATTCCATATCGCCTTGCTTTCTGTGTTTTATTTCTCGGGTGTGTAAAAGTCCAATATAAAATTAATTACTTAAAAAATAGTCCAGGAGGGATTGTGGGCGCAGGGTGGAAATGGAGTACAGACTTTTTCTATCGATTGATTTTTGTTTATAAGAACCTAAGCCAAGTAATTTCTGGGGGTTGCAAATTCGGGTCATGGCCATTTTCTAGAAATCCAATTGCCGCTACCGACTCTCAAATACATTCAAATGGCCGCTACCACTCTCAAATTCATTCAAATGGCCGTAATTTTATTTGCTATATCTAGGTTTTAAAACACGAGGAATCTACAGGACAGGTTCTTGATGTGATTTTATCACAACATTACCATCAAATCCAATATGGCCCACCCCGAATCCATATTGCCCCGAAATCATTAATCATCAATTGACCATAACCCATCAAGATTGAGCTAATATGACTGCCTTTTAGATCTTTAAAACCTACAAATTGTCACTATATTCATAAGTATAATTTGCCGCCATTTTGAATTTTAAGCATGTTGCAAAACAAACATACCAGACGCTAGTGTGTAATGTTCAAAGACTAGATCTATACTTTAATTTCAACTTTAAAATAATATTTTTGATGCTATAACTAATACAATACAGATGTATCGTAATATATAGGTTTTTTAAAGAAGGTAAAAAGACGGCCCATTAAACAAAAATTTGGGCCCCTATCTTGACTTTTTGCATGTTAACGAAACAAAAATGCCAAAAGATGACAATTATCCAATACTTATCCATACCTTCATTTACACCTTTATAATAATAATAGTTGATGTACTACATATAATAAAGATATACTATAGGTTTAATTATCTTTAAAGGCGGCTATATTGGCTGCCATCTTGAATATAAGAAATTCGATTACCGAGAATGCCAATACGGGTTTCTAGTCCCAAATACAATATCTCCCAAGGTTGCAAAGCATAAAACATTCATATAGACACTAGAATTACAAGCTCTACACTGCAAAATGTGGAGAACACTTGACTTGGACTGCTTTCGAAAATTTCTTGTCAGATTGTTGTTAATTGTAAGAAATTATGTAAATTAAAAAAAAAAAAAAAAAAAAAAAAAAAAAAAACAAAAAAACGCTTTTGGACACCTGCAGAACATATTTTATGTATTCAGCATTATTCTGCCACATCATAAATAGGTATACTGGAGGAATTAAGGTCATTTTAATGATTCAAGCGCATATTGGACTTGTGAGCAGCAATATTGGATTTTCGTGGCAATGTATATGATCAAAATCAAATTATTAACACTTCATCGTGCTTAAACACACCGAGAACCGCAAAAATTGTCTCTATCAGAAATACTTTTGGACATGGGAAGCAGCCATTATGGATTTCAAAAATGCCACTGAGCAAAATTTTGTACACCCTTAAAAATACTGGCTTAGGGTATCATAAACTAACATAGATCGCTAGAAAAAGTCTGTACACCCTTCAGGCTATGTGCGCAATCTCCACCTGACTACAACAATAATAGTCTCTTTCCAATTTGTGTATTATAATTTTACATTTGATATTATATAAATTTGGCAACATCTCTAGCGATTAAAGAAAACTGGAACATTAAATATTGTGATTAACGGCAATTATTTTCTGGCTAATTTATTAGTTCTTTTATTTCAATAGGTAATGCTCATGTTTCCTGAGGATTTGCTATTATACTAAAATGATTAGTATATTCTTTCATTCAATAATAACACTCATTTCAAATGTAACCTAAACATAGGGGAATTATTTTATTATTTCATTTCATCATCATATTTATATAATAAGCAAGCAATGAAAAGAACATAAAGAAGGGCCAGAACAAGAGAACAGATGCTGGAAGCCAGCTTCCAGGGAGAATGTCAGGTGGGATTGTTGTACCTGCTATTTTGCAACCACCGGGAAGATCACAATAAATTTCCCAGCTGTCAGAGCAAACAGAATTGATACTGTCCAAAAAATATGCGAAGCGGGGAATTATGGCGCCGGGTATATGCGCCTTGATCTAGCAAAAACTCAGTTATTAAGGATGTGATGCAAAGTTTCTTTCATGCCACATAAGTTACATTTTGTATTGACCCTTTTGCCCCAACGACTTAAGTTAGCTTTGGTAGGAAGGTATCTAGAAATGCATTTAACAAGAACTTCATAACACCTTTTGGCATGTCAAAGATGAAGGATTTCCTAAGATGATCACTGGATTCAAACGATGAAATACGAAACCATATCACCCTAGATGGCAAGGCTCTTAAAGATGGTTAGTCCAGTGGCACTAACCTACTCTTAATATATTTAGTAATTTGGACTTGATTTATTTATAAGTCACACTCGCCATCTTGTTGTTACAATCATCAACCACAGCTTTCAAGCATAGCAAGAGATGGAAAATTTGCGAGACCAACATAACTCACGTTTAATTTTTGAGTTGCGGGCAACATGACTTTTCAATCGTCCTTGGTCCTGGAGGAAAAATGTGCCAATGTGGGTGACTCCAAGAGCGTGGTAATTGGAGTTAATGATTTGATATCAGCACGATGGGGGATATGAAGACTTCCGGGGCAGCGGATCTTGCAACCCCTGACCATGATTTTAAATATCTATGAGCAATAGCATCAGAGGTTGGGCTAGTAATGGCATGAAAAGTAAGGACTAAACGGCGGAAGGGAGAAATTAATTCCTGTATATTTTAAAGCTTGTACTCTCTCTAACCTTCAGCTGTACAGTGGCGTCAACCAGCGGGGGGGGGGGGGGGGGGAAGGGGCGGCGAGCCCCCCCCCCCCCCAAACGGAACCTTTCCCCCACCGCCAAGCCCCCCAAATGAACTGACCTTTGTACAGTGTCTATGGAGAAGGACCCAAATTAGCCCTCAAAAATGCCTTGGCACCCTTCGTGCCCCCCCCCCATTTGCAAGGTATGATGCTTACGACACGTTAGGCTTAGCCCATTAATTGTAACACGGGCCCCTGGTCTCCAAGTGTCTTTGAAATAATCAAAATCTCCCCTGTTTTCCTGATAAAGATAGAAAAACGAGCCCAACCATTTATGAGGATCTTTTTCAATGGAGTCAACAGAATCCAGCAAGATCAAATGAGATAGATGTGGGCTGGGCTTCCCCCCCCCCCACCCGCCCCCCCCCCCCCCCCCCCCCCCCCACCCCCCCCCCACGATTGACAAAGATTGATTTCACGGGATCTGGGTTTGAGATTATAGAGTGAGTCCAGGGTAATATTTCATGATAATAACGTTGAGATATATTTAGTATCGTTAATGGAATAACCGAACGATTCATCATACTGAAGTTTCTCTTGGATTGGATTTATTAAAAACGGAAAGAAAAATAATTGGCGACAGAGGATTACCTGAAAACGCCAGACGAACACGAAAGACTCCCATTCAGGAGTTTTAACTCTACCCTAAAGATTGAATAGAGATTTTCAATGTAAGACCTGAAAACAAACGGAAAGCGGAATCTATTAAGGGAGTGAGTAATAAGCTTATGGTGAACTGAGCCAAAAGCATCTTCAAGGTCAAAGAAGGTTGTATGAATCGTTCGTTTATTCTTTTTTGCATGACTAATGAGTTCATTCAGAACTTGGATTGTGTTCAACAACACCATTATACCCCGGATAAAGGCTTTCTGGACTGTAGAATCGATAAGTCAGATAATTTGTTGCTCTATTTTCCAATATTTGATGAAATGTTTTTAAAACCCAACATACTAGAGAGAGCTATCATGCGGAAGTTCTGTGGTAATTCGTGGCTGCCTTTTTTGTAGATTAAAGTTATTGAGGATGAGCACCAGCATTGGGGAGGAACTTGAGATACTGTCAAGAGTTTTGTGTAAAGAGTAGCTATAGAAAATGTTGGATGCATGAGGATTTTTTCAGAATTCCATATGTTATTTAGTCGCATTCCCCTTCTGGCTTTCAATGGTTTATTTTAAATAATTTGTAAATATGTTAAATAGCCGCAGTCCCTCACTAACCTCATAGGCAGCTAATCTTTTTTCCCTCTAACCTGAAAAAAATAATAATGTCATATATTTCAAAAAAGCAGGAGCGAGTTCGAACCCAAACCACAGTATTATAAGGTATGCTGTTTAATATCCGGACACCATTTCCTGATTTTTGCTCTAACTTAGAAATGTTTACTATAGTTTTTTTCTCCACAGATTCTAATGCTTTAGACCATCTAGTTGAAGGATCAAACTGCTGACAGTCTATCAGCATTGAGCGTTTTGAATATTTAGCGGAAAATACAATGGCAGTATCTAAGTACCCATTTTTTAATGATCAACTCTTTTTAAGTGATCATTGGTCTTACAAAATTGTTGTTATGCCAAGATCTATACAAAAAATAGTTTCTAGGAGACTGAGGGTCTCAATTTAAATTTTTTGTATTTTACATTATTATTTTACATCCAGTTGTTTATTAAAGATTGGCGTCTTACTCATAAATGTAACAACACAAGGGGGCAATGTCAAACATGTTAACAAGGGGACCACGTTAAAGGTGCTCAAACTTAGGAGATCCTGTCATTATATTTGGCAGGCAGATTGGCAAGATAATAGAATATACAATCTTGATATAGCGCCGAATGCAGAGGCCTCTAGGCGCAAAGAAAAAAAGAGCAATATACCATTATAAAATGACAGATACAAAAGCAATAGCTAAAAATCTAAGTGAAGAACAATAGATATAATCAATTATACACAATTTTCAGACTAATGAGGAGAATAATTTAAGTAGACTTCAACCGTGACAGTATTCACAGCGTGTGTATGGACAAACAAAGGCAACCACACATGACAGAGGCTAGAATAAATGTATGCAGGGGTGCAAGAAATGCGGGAGCTGGGAACCCCTGCCCCCGGGAGCGCCCCTCCGAGGAAATGGTTGAAGGTCTGTGGTATCTATGTGACCATTGCATTTTGCAGAGGAAAGACACTTTTTGCAACCCTGAATGTATGGACCAACTAGAACTGGTAGCCAGGAGCAACATATGCTCATGATTAGATGATCCTGATTAGATAGTTCTTTAACTTTGCATAGTTATCGTTATAGTGGCTATCTAGTTGCGCCGAAGAAAAAATCTCTTTTAAGCAATATTAGCACATTTTTTTGAAGAGCGCCCCCATTTTCAAGAAAAATTGAGATTTTACACGTTGCATTGGGTAACTGGCTAGTAAACTATTAACTGTTTGTTAATGTGTGTGTGAATAGCTGGGAATTAGCGCCATGTACGTGTCTACGCTCATCTTAGTTGTTATTGGTTCAGGCAGTCAAGTTAGATGTTAATGTATCTTCTCGAGGTGGCACTATTCACAAGCGGACAGACAAAACGAGCATTTCCAGCTCTGCCAAATTCTAATTACAAAATCGCTTGTTATGATAAATACGCATTTCTAGCATTCTCGTTCGCAGGTATAGGTTCTAGACACTTACCAACGTAACTGTGCCAAAAATATCACTTTTGGAAAATTGGGGGCGATCTTCCCCCAAAAAATGTGCTAATATGCCTTTAAGGAAAGCAAAACTCAAGGTGATTGCTACCAAAAAATATAACACAACACTAGATATATCCAAAGATGCTTCTAAACGTCACCACCAACCCCATCTCACAGCCCTTGACTACACAGTGATCTAGACTCTTATAAGCAGATCTGATATGTGGTGAACAAGATTTACTAACATCAATTGAGAATGCTGCACTATTAAATGCATACATCTAAATGCAAATAAGACGGGGATTATGACCGTCAATGAAGAAGATAATCAGCAACTGCTAGATGTGCTTACCTCTGCTATCAGCAACTAAAGAGTGGAAAGGGCCCAGGGCCCTTATAACATACCAAGCAAGGTTCCCTGTGCAATGCGGCCCACGAGTTTGTATAGATTGAGCCCTCCAGGATTCTACACATGTGGCCTTACCAACCAGTCCTTACCCAAGCTCTGGAGGAGAGCTACTATCATCGCACTCCCCAAACAAACAAGCACGTTACGACAACCCTAAGAACTACCGCCCCAATATCATTACTGTGTGTCTCATTCAAACTCCTGAGAGGATGATCCTGGCCCGGCTGGACAGGGCCCTTCGTGCGATCCCCATCTGCCTGACGAACAAGCAGGATTCGCCGTGGCCGGAACACTGTCCATCAGTTCTAAAACTCACAAATGATAGTGAGGAAAAACTTTTGAAAAGCGTCGGTAAGGCAGGCGTCATCGTGGTGGACTTACTGCCCAGCCATACGACACCGTGTGGCACCAGGGCCTGACACTCAAGCTCTCCGGACCATCCGGATCGTCACCTGTACAATTCATATTAACATGCTCGCAAACCGCAGCTTTATTCTCAAGGGGGGACCAGTGATGGGCAGTCTGCGTCGTCTGAGGAACGGAGTGTAGTACCACAAGGATCTGTATTGACTCCTATGCTGTTCAACTAGTATATCAGCGATTTACCTCAAATAAAATCTCGACAATATTGGCTACGCCGACGATCTTCCCTCCTCCACTCGGACCAAAGGGACAGAAGTAGAAAGCACCATTTACCAAGACTGGCCCCCTTCTTTGCCAGCATACTCAAGACATGGAAACTGAAGCTGAGCGAAGCCAAGACCACCGCTACTGCGCCTTCCACCTCAACACAAAAGGCTCATCGCCACTAAAATCAACCTCAATGGATCGCCTCTGTCCCACCACCCCCCCACCCCACCCCCCCCCCCATACAATCCTACAACCAACTACTTGGGAGTGAAGGCTCGAACCGTCAATTACTTACGGCAGCATTTCGAGTCCGTATGCGCCAGGGTATCTTCGAGGAACAACCTTCTGTGCCGACTTTCTGGATCTTCATGGGGTGCCAGCCCAACGACCTTACGCACCACTGGCCTTGGCTCTGGTCTACGCACTGCTGAATATGCCCCCCGCATTATGGTGCAACCGCTCCACACACAAAGAAGCGGACACAGGTATCAACGAGACCTTGAGAACCATCACTGGCTGGCTCCGTCCTAACTCCATCTGAATTCCTACCAGTGCTTTCAGTCATTTGCTCCTGCAGTACCTCGGAGAGAACACACACACATAACAGTAATGAAGGCACTGGTTGGCACATCACCTGCTACAATAACACTGTCAAAAGATCACACCAACTCGGTAGACCATAAGAAGAGGGACCCCTGCGCTCTCGCCGACCTTTCTGCCGTCGTGCTGCTAACTCGGTCCAGTTGTTCCCTTTCAACATCTTACCGACATGGAGTACTGCCGGCTAGAACCCCAGACCATATCAACTCCTCTATCACACCCTCAATGGACAGAACTACCACCTGGCAGCAATCTCCCACCAAGGAATGGGTCACATTAAACCTCATTCTCAACGAGTGCCCTAGCTTTCGTCCACCGGTGGACACAGATTTCTTAAACCCCAACCATCAACAGTGAGTTGGCTCCAACGTTTACAACATATTTAGCTGCTGCCTCATACGCAAGAAGAAGAAGCAACCTGCTCTACATGCCGGTACCCAACTCGGAGATCAGGGCTTCAAGTACTGGTGACCTATGTTGCCAACAGCAAGAACGACTTGTCTTTCAACGCAAAGGACAAGCTTGAATGCCTGCAATAAACTACACCACTTACGGTAATCTGCTATCTCCATTCAACCAACTGAAGTGTCTTTATAGCCTGTGTAAGTTACCCTGTTATATGGATCTGAGACCTGGTCAATAAAGAAAGAGCTACATGATAGACTAGATGGCACCTCACCAAGCTTCTTATGCGAGTACACACTATCATGGCGTGATCACATGACCAAGCACAGATATATCGAGATACCCTTCCAATTTCATCTTCTGTTGCCAATGCCGAGCCCGGATTTGCCGGTCCTAGTTATAGTGCGATTGATCATTAGTCGCATGTTGAAACAAGGGTCGTCGCCCCTTTAAACTACAGTGAATGTGATTGCTCGAGACATCCAGCAGGATCAATCTGACACCCCCAACTTGGCGCTACATCGTGAACAACATTTTGGTTGCGGCCGCTACACCCACAACATATCTCATTAATATCTGTTAAATTATAGATCTGCTTGTGTTACACTGATGTTACATTCCCCAACCTGAAATTTTAGGAGAATTACAAAGCTCCAAATGCCAGTACTCATCCAACCTTCGATGTTTTCACCAATATCAAATATCAAAATAGAGCTAGGCATATAATTGGATTGCCAAAGGAGTATCAAACTCATGTATTTACCCACTGAAACACCGAAGAGAAATTTGAGCAACTAACTTCTTTTCTACGGGCGCATGTCTATCACCCCCCGGTCCACCTGACTTCTTTACCAACTGTTGCCTAAAACTCCGAGTATAGACACTCATCTCTGGCGGTGGCTACG
>JAMKCH010084717.1:0-73366 GCA_023653785.1 Ophioderma brevispina | reverse complement strand
CTATCTCCCAATGTTGTGCGACCTTTTTTGAGGCCGTTGGTTCATCTAGGTTTGAAATGTGATTCTGCGATTTCTGAAAGACTCCCTTCTCAGATGGATTCCTGAGGCTTTCCCGCATGGGAGGAAGATTTTGAATTCTTTCTCAGATACCATGGGTCCCAGACCATGATGGGATAAGATGAAGTCTGATGAGTAAATCTAACGGAAGCCAAAGGACATGCCACCAGCCGGCGGTCGCAGGCAGTTTTCTGAAAATAACGAAACCTGTGCCATTTGAATTGATTCTTGAATGAGGGCAAGGGGATGTTGTCTTCGACGTTTGGAACAGATTGCCCGTGATAGTTTGAGAACATCGATTGTAGCCTTGTCTCTTATCATCCTTATGAATGCTTTATTGGAGGTCTATTGTAGGAGATGTCTAGTGAAGCCATTGAGAGAGCCTTTATACTGTGAGAGGTATTCATCACGTTTCTACTGAGCATTTTACAAAGATTGCTACCAATTGTGGCTTGGGAAGAAGGCATGCAGTTGACGCTTTTGAATTTTACAGCCAAAGAATTTCTGGAATGCTCCTAGAGGTAAAGATCTTTTTGGGAAGACAGTGGTTCATTGAGCCTCTCTAGAGAAGAAAGAGTTTGCATGCGATTAGTTGCAAGCTATACAAGCCCGGAGGGTTCTTCCAGATTTAGACCGATATAGATAGACCTTCGTACGATTATGGCTTTTACAGAAGGCTTCCACTCCTAGTTATTCTCATACCTTCAGAAGGAACAGAGTTCCTTCGGAAGTCGGGCTATGACTCTAAGGACAGAAAATCCAACTATTGAGGCTTTAGACAGTACAGAAGTTATTCTTCCTACTCCAGACGTAGAGGCGCCCGACGTGGCGCGAGTAGGAGAAGTAGATACAATTGAATACTACCTACCTATGACGCCAGTGGAGGGGCCTCTGAAGTTAGTTCCTCCCGGCGTGGGGGTTGATAACCTCGGATCTATGGGTTCTTCAAACAACTTTAGAAGATTACCATTTGCAGTTACCGCTGATGAAAGGCAGGTTTTCAGTTTTTCTTACGGCCATGCCAGAAGGACCATTAAAGGCTATGATTTTGAAAAACGAAGTGACGGAATTGTTAGGAAAAATGCATTTTTTCAACTAAGAAAGTAATATGGAAGGATTTCTATTTCGTTTTTTTCCTACCATTGAAGAAAACAGGAGAGACCTCAGCCGGTTCGAAATCTACGCCCTCGAAACAGATATATCGTCTGAAGTTTTCAGATTGGTTGACTCTTTCAGTGTCATTTCAAAGAGTTGAAGAAGGGCTGGTTTGGTGCGACCTTGGATTTAAAAGACGCCAACCTTCAGTTCCAGTTTTTCCTCATGCAAAAGTGCTTCGCTTCACTTTAGACAACCAGTCTTACCTATTTCGAGCTTTGCCGTCGGGGACTTTCTACTGCTCTCCTGACCTTTAAAGACTAGTGAAGACAGTGGCAGAACATCCGAGAAGGAGGGGTATCCAAATTTTTGTCTATCTCGACGATTGTTTTGATCAGCCTTCAAGCTAATCGAGTATGAGAAGTCAGTTTACTTTGGTTATGAAGACGGTGAAAAAGAGGGGTTTTGGAGAAACCAAAAGAATATAATCTCATCAAGTCATGAAGCCGGAGTTTTTAGGAGCAATTATGGACTTGAAAGAAGAAAACCAAAGTTTTTCATTACAGAAGAGAGATCAAGCAACACTGTGGATAGTATATTTTCATTCTGAAGAGGAATTTATCTCATGCTCATATATGGCTCCGTGTTAGGAATGCTGAGTAAGCTTAGTAGGCCTTTCTACCCTCGCAAGTTGTGGATTAAAGACCTGCTCCAGTCCACCTTCGGCGATGACTACAGAGACTAAGTCACGATTCCTACACCGTTATAGTTCCATTAAGCCAAAGATCGTGGAACATCTACGTTATGGTTATGCAAACACAGATTCTATGTGGGAAAGCGGTTACATGAGATACTATCGAGTTATTTAGCACGATGGATGCTCGTAAGAAGGTGGGAAGCCACCCAGGAATGGATCCCAACAAAATAAAGGGAAGTAGGTCGAAGATAATAAGGAATCTCAAATATTAATATAATGCGTGATTAGCGGTATAACACGCTCTTAATCGATTCAAACAGATGGTTTCTGGAAAGTCAGTGAAAATCAGATATCAGCAATGCCCACGTAGTTGCCTATTATAAACCACAAGGAGAAACAAGAGTACCTCAGGTGCATTGCAACCTCCGCCTCCTCATTGGTTTGCCAGTCTCATTCGACTACCCTCAAGGCGGAACATCTACCGAGAGTTATTCAACGTCTTAGAAGACAGCTATTTCACTAAGGAGAACTCAGCCAAATGAAGCTTATTCGGGTATCAACCAAATGTGGAGTGGCACTCAACAGCCGTGTATGTCGCCAGGATGATGTCTTTTCAAAGACTTGACAGGCCCATAGTAGACTGTGCATACTCAACAAGAATACCAGCTCCAACATTCTGCACGTGGCTAGCGGACGAGAAGAAAAAGCCTGGGTGAGAGACGGCTGTACACAATAAGTGGCGGAGAAAACGTGATTGCATATGTCTCTCCACCGGACCAATTCTGGCAAAGGTACTAACAGAGTTACAGCAATAATGGTCAAATGTAAGCTACTAACTTGTAGCCACATTTGGCCCATGTCTAGGTTTCGTTTTTAAGATGGTAGCTGATATGGACAGACCATCCCAAGATGATGCTTTAAGGGAAAATTGTTGGTGGACGGAAAGAAACAAAGCACACGAAAAAGAGTGTCGGTTCCCAACGGCTAAATCTCTACCTACGTGTATTGTGTGGCCTCTCTTATCAAGCTGGCCTTCAAACGCAAGGGCTGTTCAGAAGAAGCTGCCTCCCTGGCGGGGGGAGCAAGAAGGAAGCCAATCTCCACTATTTTTAAGTAGACTTCGACCGCTTCAAAGTGTTCCAGGGTGCAAAAAAAACTCAAGTTATCCGCATTCTTGCACTTGTTGGACGACGTGGCTATGTAGTGTATTTTGCTATTAACTTCATAACGAATAGAGCGTCGTTGAGTCAAGTTTCAAATCACAACAAGTTGCTCTGCTAGTTGAGCTCTGCTTTCTTTTACATGGTGACCTTTAACCCTAATAAATCACTGATGAACAAATGGCCTGAGTGAAACGTGTTTACATTTGTCAGTGAAGTGGTGTCAAGCCGAGTGAATTCCCACCGTACAAGTCGCAAAACAGAATTTATAATAGTGGTTACAGTATAGCAAATAAGCGTAGATATACACAGCACTTCCTTTCCCAGGACGCGCCCCGGTAGAACCGTTTGAACCTTTGGTCAAAGCCACTCTTCTCGAATTGACTAGAAAGACAGCATTCCTTCTGATGGATGCATCTACCAGACGATGTCAGAAATCCATGTGTTATCTACAGACAAGAAGTATATGGAGATTTTTAAGAATTCTTCACAATGTCACTCTACTTCCTCGTGTGGTTTCATGCAAAACACACACACACTCCAATTACGCACCTCAGCTCCATAGGCTCCAGAAGGCTTCCGAATTACTACGGATCCGGGGAGATAAATGCTGGTGTCCAGTCCGAGCTCTCCGACATTTACCACCTTACTGCCTGCTTAAGGAAATCTATGGAATCTTCAATATCTGACCACCTTTCATCACTACAAACTAGACCTTACAAACTGGCAACAAAGCATAACATTTTCACGCTGGGTTCACTTCACTCATCTCTGATGGCTTGAAAGATGAAAGCCTCGATCATCTGGACAGTAACATAGCTTTAACCCGGCATCTCAGGAAATGAGAAGTCACGCAACATCGGGCCTTGCACTTATGGAGTGAACATATCTGATATAATTGGAAGAAGCAGATGGAGGATGGTTACAACATTTCAGAATGTTATAATGAGGAAGAGGGGTCTTACAAGATCCAAATAGTGGGCCAAAAACCATCCTGTCAGCAAAAGCAGTCAGAGGTAAGAGGAGGGATGCCATTGCATCCTATCAACATGCTCCATAAGGTTGAGGAGTGCCGGGTTTTATATAAACTATAGTTGCGTTGATAACAGCTGGCGCTGATGTAACATTTATTCATGTTTTACATTATGGACAGTCTATGGGGGGCCAAAAATTATTTCAAGCTTCATTAAAAAACTTCACTGGCGTGAGAAACCCCGCTTCAAAACTGAGAGACTTCAACCGGCTCCACTTCCTCCACCTAGGGACCAGTGTGGCAGTCATGCCATAGTTGGATCATTTCGTAATGTATATAATGGATTAAATAGAATAGTAATCACCAAGGTGTGAAGATGTTCTATTTTATACATTTAACTTACGAATGATCCAACAAGTAACCCTCATCCAGGCCCTTCCACGCAAGGGCCGCCTTGGGGAAGGATACAAAAAATGAGCAAAGGATTCTGGATAACACCAGAGGACGTCACAGGTAGGAGGCGTACCGATGCTAGATAGCATGGACGCTAGCTAGGTGGTATGGGCGCCACCGAAATTTTATTGTGGCAAGAGGGCTGTGTCTGAAGGCCTTTGAGCACAAACACATGCCTAGGTGGATCATTGTAAGTAGTACATGTATAAATAGAACAAATCTCACAACCTTGGTGAGTATATTTTTCATACATGTATATACGTACGAATGATCACAACTAGTAACCCTCTCCAGGCCTTTTACCCGCAAGTGGAGCTTTGGGGAAGGAAGTACAAAAATGAGCCAAGGATCATGGGTGCCCGGACGATTAAGGATGGGCCGGCGTACGTACCGATGCTAGCGTGGGACAGCAAAAACTAGGCATCGGGCAGCACCAAAAAATTTTAAATGTGGCATAGGGGTGTCTCGAGGCTTGTTGAGCACAAAAAAAAGCACTAGGTGGATCATTCGTAAGGTATACAGGTATGAAAATAGAATTCAGATCACCAATTTTGGGGAGTATAACTATACAGAATGCTACCAGGGTTGAGAGAATTTAAGTAAAACAATCAGTATTGGCCTGTGCCGTAGTATAGTTGTAGGTTATGATTTCATCTGCAAAGCCTCACTATTTGATACCACAACTTTCTGCATTTGTCCTTTTAATTGCAGCTTTTATTAAAAGTATCGGTGTTGGTTGGATGGAGACCACCTGCCTGAGGAGTTTGGCGATGAGTTGACCATCTGGATAAACCAGTGCCTGACCGCAAGGGTCATGTCATGAAGTGTGCTTATGTAGCCTTCATGGCAGGGTTTACCGTATTTGGAATTAAAGATGGAGGATTTTGTTATTCAAGTAGGTACCATAGTATGTACATAATGCAACATGCTGTCATACAAAGTTGGTCAAGTTAAAATATTTAGATTCAAATTTGCAGGGTGAATAAAATAAATAGAGGCTGATAGAAATTAATGGTGATTGGAGAACAAATAACTTAAAGCAATAACAGCACATTTTTGAAGAGTGCCACCAATTTTTAAAATTTGATATTTTTGCACACTTAAATGTTGGTTTTAATGTCTAGGAAACTATACCTGCGAACGAGAATGCTCAAAAATGCGTATCATTAAATAAGCAATTTTTTCATTAGAATTGGGATCCCAGATTGTACTTAACGGCAGAGCTGGAAATGCTAAGTTTATGTCCGTCCATGATGAAATAGTGCCAACTCAAGAAAATGACCTCTAACTTGACTTGCCTGAACCAATAAAACAACTAATGGATGAGCGTAGACATGTACATAGCGCTATTTCCCGGCTATTTCATATTGGAAGGCCATTTCCACCAGCCGTTCAATAATTCTTAACTACAAAAACCCCTTTCTTTTGCGACACATAGACATTTTCGAGCTTAACCATTCACAGGTATAGTTTACAAGCCAGTTACCAATGCAACCGTGTAAAAATCTCAAAATTTTTGGAAAATTGGGGGTGCTCTTCAAAAAAATGTGCTATTATTGCTTTAAATATGGCGCTTCCGCCAACATAATGCAAAGTTTGGGATTAGAAATCACAATTTGTATGGTGAATAAAATAAGGGGTAAACCTTTCTTGTAGCACCTTCTATTCCAATTTTGTTAATCACTGGTCACACAAAAGTTAATGGTACATTACACATCAGGTATCTCCAAAAAAATTGAAGGGCTTGATTTTTGCACTAATGCAAAGCTTTCCATCAATAATATCCCCATCTGAAAGGATTATGCTGAGAAATATTTCTTGGTACAAGAATTGTGAAATTTCTAATTTTGTATTGGAGCAAATACAAAATTCAGCCTAAGTTTTTATATTGAAATTAAGCACACAAAAAAAAATGCCCCTTTATTTCACTTTAAGACATTTTGGTAGCCAATTTCAAGGAAGAAATCTTTGTATGAAATCACTACATATGACACATTATATGGATGCCTCAACATCTCTCGTTGCATCTTTAGGTTATATGACAAATAATGAAAAATGTTTTTGAGTTACTAGCATTACTAGCAAAATACATATGTTGCATAATTGGAAAAGTTGGTTATTCCTCCAAGTACTATTGCACAGGACTAGTCTAGTGTCAAGACTTCAATCAGGAGTTATAGAGCTTTATTCTGTTGGGCATATAATCGAGCCCTCAGTGAAGACTTCACACTAAACTAGTTTCATGTAATATTACATGATCAAAAAGTCCAATTTAGAAATTACTGCAATATTAATATTAAATGTAGAAATTATGATCAGCTGGAAAATATGTTCATGTATGTCTTGGTTATACTCGGGTTATAATTTCTTGGAGGCGTTGATCGTTGCGTGCACTGTGCCTACGTGCAACACGATGGTGTGCCGTTTTGGCAGGGAAGTGGGCGTATGTTCTAAACTGTACAAGAAATTATGAGCCAGAGTATAGTAACTCCAAACTTGTTATTTGCAGGTTTGGGAGCAGAGTGCTTATTTGATAAGTATGGTACATCTACAACTTGTAGGAAAGGCTTGGGATCAGCTGACAGTTTCAATATGTATTCACTAGATACCAATGTACCCAATATAACCATTAGCCTCTCTTATAAAGGTAAGATCACTGTGTCATGAAGCATGCCATTTCTGATTGATTAAACTATCCCATAAAAATGTAACCATGTTCCATGATGCTGTCTTTGGGGCATGCATTAGAAATGTGTGTTTGGAATGTGTTACATTCCAATGGGCTACATTAACCCTACTTTTCGACTGCCTCTCACTGAAAGACTTTGTTTTGCTGTCACCCAATGACCCCATTTTAACCTATTGTAAAACCATCTATATTATAATAGGTCATGTCTGTCTGTTTGTCTGTCTGCCCTTTTTCTCGGAGGTCAGGGGTCGTGCGCTAACAAAAATTGGTGGGTGTAGCTTGGGCTTGGCAAGATAGAGTTCAATTGGTTAGCTGATACGTGCCCCATAAGCCGGGTAATCCCGAAAAAGGGGTTTTAAACAAGTAGTACTTTAAAAAGCCAGGTAATTGCAAAAGCTGAGTGACTGCCTAGTTATATATAATCACTCTCTGGTTGACTCTGTTTTATTTCCTAAGATTTACAGAATTCCTTTTTTTTCAAACTTTTTGCATTTTTTAAACAATTTCTAAAGTTTTATGATGCTTTTGTTTAACAATTGTGGTCAGTTTTGTATTTCAACACTATCCTCCACTGTCTTTCAACAGCTGCAGATACACAATTATTTCCTGATGTTTAATATTTGGTAGATTTTTGTTGAATAGGGGAATTGATAGTATATAATCACCATGTGATCTATGGGCATTTGGGGAGGTGTATTTTTTTTACTCATTTAAAGGGGCATTTTGTGATCCACAGCCTCGTCTCCCCAACTTACCTAAAAAAGTTGACATTTTTGTATCATCTGAACCATTAATTGGGATATAAGTATAGTATGTGTGCCCAATCTGATGTACAAATTTGATCCTCTCTGCCAGAAATGTGCAATTTTGTATTTTCTGTGTGTAAATAGACAGAAAATACAGTACAGTGGTCTATGGGACACTCCAATACAAACATTTGCTCATAACACCAAAATACAAGATTGCAGTCAACTTAAATTTTGAGAATAAGCTTTTCTCAAGGCTATCCAGTGAAACAAAACAAAACAGAAGGTGGTAGAATCATGAAATGCACCTTTAAATTATGAGAGGGTTCGTTTGTGCGTGCAAGTCCAAAATCACAGTGGAAGATCCGTCTTAACCAGCTGATAGTTTCATCATCCAGGTTGATCAGGCCTGGAATTCCTCTTGGGGACTTGTAGAAGAGGGTATTCTTATAGAATAAAGTGCAATGTGGTATTGGGTTTTGTTCTGTTAAATTACGTAATACAAAAATGAGAGTGGTCCTAAAAACTTGGTAGAAGTTTTATTTAGAAGTCCCAAGTATGCAAATGAGCTTTTTGAATAGAATCTCACGCTCTGCAGCACACCTCACACAGCAGTCTGTTGTGGAATAAACCTCATTTGCATCAATGGGAGTTCTAAATGAAACCTTTGACAAAAACTTTTTCACATCTGCTATAACTGCATAATTGAGTCCTTTCCACAATGCACTAGTTTTGGAAAATTTCACCTCAATAAGGTCATGTGATCCCACAAAAATTTCTATTCTTAACACATAAAACCCTGACTTTTACACTCAATTTAAAGATGCATTTCATGATTTCAGCACCTTCTGGTTTATTCATTGTTCACTAGACATCCTTTAGAAAAGCATATTCACAAAGTTTGAGTTAATCTTGCTCTTGTGGTTTTGTGTTATGAGCAATTGTTTGTTTCCCACGGTCCCATAGGCCACTGTGCTGTAATATCTGTCCATTTATGGACAGAAAATACAAAATTGTGAATTTCTTACAGATACAACTGAATTTGCACGTAAGATTAGGTACACATGGATTACTAAGGCTAACAGTTCAGATGATATAAAAATCTCAACTTTTAGGTAAGTCGGGGGGACGAGGTTTGTGGATCACAAAATGCCCCTTTAGCGCACAAGGTGCTAGTACCTGCTGTAATATTGGAATGATTGATAATGTCATAATGTTACTTAAGTTTTATTGAATCCATCATGGATGGAATTGTATCAGGTTTGGTAACTAACATTACAAATATGAAATGGCTATTCTGTAATTTGAAAGTATTTAAACATTAAATAACTCTAAACTTTTTGCTTTTCAGCATGCCGCAAAAATTCTACGTATGAAGTTGATGAACAGGTAACTCTTTAATCTAATAATATTATAATAATAATACCTGGCATTTATGGATGCCATTCTCCATAGTATTGTGGCACACACAATTATTATTATGCTGTCACCAGGAATCATCACAATCATTTCGCTTCAACTCCAACTAGCCCATGGCACAATTGTAGCGCAGCTCCTATCAGTACTTAGATTGTAACATTCCTTAACAGCTCCCCATTTCACCCCTGGGTAGACAGAAGCACACAATGCTTAAAGCAATAATAGCACATTTTTTTGAAGAGCACCCCAATTTTTCAAAAATTCTGAGATTTTTACACGGTTGCATTGGTAACTGGCTAGTAAACTATACCTGTGAATGGTTAAGCTCGAAAATGTCTATGTGTCGCAAACGAAGGAATTTTGTAATTAGAATAATTAATATCAGAGATCTCCGATAATAATTTATCAGCTGCTGGAAACGGCTTTCAATGTGAAATAGCTGGGAAATAGTGCCATGTACGTGTCTACGCACGTGTTGGCATAGTGGTTAGAGTATTCGCCTCACAGTCGGGAGGTCGCGGGTTCGAATCCCGGCCCGGGTCATACCAAAGACTTTAAAAATGGTACCAGGGTTCACGCTAAGTTGCGTTTTTGCATGCAGCGCGCAATTTTTATTGAATCACGCAAAAATTATTTTTTTCAGTAAGCTCAGGGGTGCACTGCGCCCCCAGGAATGAATGACCCGACTTTTCACTTTTTGTACAAACTGCGCATTTTCTTGCTAGTAAAATATGTAAAGTAATATATGGACAATCTTATTTTCATTCATAAGATAATAGCGTAAGTAGAACGTGATCGTACAGAGTATGCATTACAGTACAAATATACACATACCACTGCACTGATATCTACAGCGCATGCAGTACTTAGTCTATAAACAAGAACTTAGTCTATAAAACGAGAACACAGAGAACTGAACTGATTCTTAGTCATTGTAATTTTATCTACTACAACAGTTGCATTATGTAGAGAATGCAGAACATCTTGGTATTTTCCAGTCCATTGCTGTGTTGATGGAATTCCAAGAAACAACTGACATAGCCAATGTCCCAACAGGTGAGAGACCAGTCTCAGGGGATACTTTAGGAGCTTCAAGGTTGCTTCTTCTGGAGACGGCTAGTAAGACGATGGTCCAAGAGGCCCAATCAACTGAAGAGGTTGATGCTTATGTGACAAACTTTGTAGAAGCTTCCAGTCAACTGCTTGATGACACCTATGAGGTAGCATGGACAGAAGTAAGTTGGTATACAGTAGACATTCATATGGAAACCATGTCCTGCATTCTAGCACACATTTTTCTCCTGGCTTTAACTAAGAAAAAGGAGTATTGTGATAGTGTATTCCCTTTTGTATGTATGTATATAATGTATGTATGGGGTATGGCACTTGTATTATAATATATACCAAGTGCTTGTTAAGACTCCCTGTATTTGGTCCACTCTCACCCAAAGACCCTTATCTTATATCACAGTCACCAAAGATCCCAGATTTTGTTCAACTCTCATTTGTGGAAAAGGATACTCTAAAAAATGCAAATAGTAAAAGACCGGTTTTGAAGGTCTGTTGGACACTCATATGTATAGTTCTATATGAGTGCCTGTATGGTGTCTGTATGTTTGGTTAGGTAAATATAAAAGGTTCTCATTCAAAAGTCTGATTTCAATCTTTGGATTGACTCACTGAGATGAGTTGACATGTTTCAGATGAAAGGTCACCAAATAGGTCAAAATATACTTGGTGGTTTATTGAGGTCAGGTAAGTAAAATGTAAAGTGGTCTCATTTGAAAAGTTAGATTTCTATAGCACCTAAGCTTTGTGATGATAATCATCTTTGGGTAAATGGCTAAAAGGATAAAAGGGTAAAAGGAGGTCATTCAAGCAACACAAAAGGTTTGTTCATACTTCACTTTATCTGCAATTCTTCATTGCTGGGAGTTGTCTGAACTGCAGTCTCTACCCAAAATACTGCATTGTGGTACTGCAATTAATTTGAACTGAATTTGCAATGAGTTACGTTGAGTTGCAGTGGAAAGTGATTGGTATGTCGGCAATGCAATGCCTAGTGCAGTGAGGTATGAATGGACCCTAACACAGCATGCAATGCATGATGTATGCACAGCGCATGTTTGTGTCAAGAGACGAAACAATTACTTTCGCGTGCAGATGGCCAAAAACCAAACATATTTTACCTTTTTAGTGAAAACAAAGTATAACCAATATCTCCAACTTTCCACCACTGCCATAGCTTCAGTAAGTTCCACTCGCTGTATCTCATTATTTTGTGTATGTGTTCTTCAGAGCCCTGAGGATAGCAGTGATATGTTGCTGGCTGTAGAGACTTTTTCCAGGAGTCTGTCTTCTTACTACACCTACGTTGAGAGTGTACAAGTAGAAACCGACAACTTGAGTGAGTTTTATGCAATTCATTTGACAATTTGCTGAAACTAGAGTGGAAATCCCATACTGTGTTTGATAATTCTGGCACTATTGTTTGTTCATATCCCGATTGACCTCCGTACCCATCTCCAGACATAAAAGTTCCAAGGATTCTGTATGGGACACGGATGTCAATCGGATAGGAACACTGTTGTTGCTTATTGTATAAGCAGTGCCTAATTATCAAACCGCTTACTGTACAGCAAGCAGCAGCAGCCGTAACTCATATTGTCTGCCCAACTAGTTCGAACATGGACTATAAAATAGCACGTCCGTCGTCCGGCCTCGTTCGTCCGTCGTCCGTTCGTCCGTCCCATTTCTGTCCATCCGGCGGTGATTAAAAATGTTCACCCCATGTTGTATATGATTTATCTGGAGTTCCATAGGGCAACAATTATGTAACTTAGAATGGAAAGCCGGGGGTTGATGAGTTCTTGACTGATTAGATTTTGGGCATGATAAAACTTGCTAATTAAGTATCTATTTGCATAATTGATGAAAGTTATTCCTCAAGGCCTGTTACATTTTTTCTTGAGTTCCGTAAGGCTATAATGATGTCCCTGGTTGGAAGGAAGTGGGCTGAAGAGTCCTCGACTCGAGATTTTTGGGCAGATTTGGGCAAATTGAGTAGCAATCAGCGTACTTGCTATATTTTTGACACTGTACTTGATCCTCAAAATTTCTGCGCTGGCAAATGAAATCCTATCATTGGCCCACTTTTTTGTTGCAATTGGCAATTGTGATATATGTGGCTTACATGCAAATGAGCTAATTGATATGCAAAATCAGCGTAATTGCCTATATTTTTGACACTGTACATTGGATAACTCAAAATTTCGCGCTGCATGAAAGCCATATGGGCCACTCTTTTTGCAATTGGAAAGTATGTGATATATGCGGCTTTACATGCAAATGAGCTATTAAATAGCATATTGCTACTAGTCTCTGAAATGTTACGTCGGATAGGCAAAATTCCTTGCGTACCTGCGACTACTATTCCAAGGGAAGTGTTGGGGTGTTGGTGAGTTATATAATGCAGCTTAGGTATGGCAATGAGCTAATTAAATATGCATAATTGCTGTATCTCTTAAACGGTACGTCGGATAGCAAAATTCCTTGCTACATGAGACCTACTAACTGCCATAGGGGAGGGGGTGGGGTGTTGGGGAGGGGGTTCGTTTGCGGGGTTTTGGGGAGGGGTGTGGGTATGGCCGGGTTTGGGGAAGGGATGGGGTGTGGCAGGGTTTTTGGTGATGGGGTGTTGTGTGCAGTGTTGGTTGGGGAGGGGGTCGGGTGTTGCATGGTGTTAGGGGGATGGGGTAAGGGTGTTGCTGGTGTTAGGGAGGGGTGTTGCGGGTGCTGGGGGGAGGGGTAAGTGTTGGGGAGGGGGGTGTGAGTGTTGGGGAAGGGGGTAGGGTGTTGCGGGTGTTGTAGGGGAGTGCGTGTTGCGCGGGGTATTGTGGAAGGGGAAGCGTGTTATGGAGTAGGGGGTTGTGTTGTGGGATGTTGGGGTGTTGCGGGGATTTGGGGTGTTTAGGGGTTTAAGGGGGGGTGTGGTTGGGTGTTGCATAGGTTTGGTGTGGGTATTTGGGGAGTTGTGGTGTGTTTGGGAGGGGAACGGGTTGTTGGGGGTGGGGTGTTGGGATGAGTGTTTGCGGGGTGGTTGGGGAAGGGGGTGGGGTTTTGCATGGTTGTCGGGATGGGGTTGGGATGTGGGATGGGTGGGATGTTGGGGAGGGGGTGGGGTGTTGGGGTGTTGGGAATGAGTGTTGCGTTTTGGCTTGCGGGAAGTGGTTGTTGCGGGTGTTTGGGGAGGGGGTGGGGTTTTGCAGGGTGTCGGGAATTGGGTTGGTGTGTTGGGGACGGGGGTGGGTTGTTGACGTTGCATTTACGCCTGTTAAGTGATTCGCAACATTGGTGTCGGGGACAATTTTACGCATTCGTAAATACGATTTCGCCTTGTTTATTCAGGGAAACTCTTTATTTTAGTTTCAGTAAACATATGTTGTACTCATCAGATAGGCATAAGTAAGTGTTACAATGGGGTGTTGAGTCTTAGTAGCACCCCGATTGGGGGATAAGGGGAAAGTTGCCCCTCTGGCTCAAAAATCGGACAGAAGGACCAAAATTTTGCATTTTACAGGCCTTCAGAAAAATTTGAGCAAATTTTAGCTAAATTTGAGAACAACTTAATTAAAAAAGGCATTTTCATGCACATTCAGTCCACTCTAATTCTTTGGTGGCGAACTTACCTGGGAACAACTTTAGATTTGGTTGCCCCTCTGGTGGTACGACTTGGAAATTTGCCCCCCGGCCTCCTGAATCATCCCTTGGTACACCACGTGTCTTTAGCAACTTCCGACATGTTGAGAGAAGCAGAGAAAGTCAAGAAAATTGGCTGGCAATCTTACCAAAAGGTAAGCTATTTTAGCTGTTTTTGGGGTGAAATTCAACTTTTCACTATGTTAAAAATTCAGTCATTGGCATATTAATGTATTAGCGGTGGTCAGTGATCAATTTGTTAGGTTTATGAGCACTTAACTGAAGCAAACTGTTTTGAAGGGTAATAGGTAAATGGGTTGTTTGATTGATTGTTGAGCAGTTAGTTAATTGCTTGATAGGTTACTTTACTATTTGATTGGTTGGATGATTTACCTTATGTTATGGCTGCCATGTTTATTGGTGTCAGTAATTTAACAATATACGTAGATAATAATGAAGTTAGCTAGTTTTTTCCTTTGGCATCAAACCAAACATCATTGTTTGATTGTTAGTTGTATGAATAGGGCAATTATAGTACCGTCACAACAATTCCTTTTCTGAAATAGGCGTCTACATACGCGCTCGAGAGTTGCTGCATGTAATGGCCAGACTATGTATTTCCTTTTTACGCGTTGTCATGTTTCTGTCTGGCGGGAATGCTTGGTGTAGTCTTGCCGCAGAGAAAAGGAATTATGACAGATAGTAGTAGGTTTGACATCCATTCCACGTAGAGGCATGACTATACCCATTAAAAAGTTGCTAATAACTTACATATTTGAAGGGCAATTTTAATGTTCCGCTATAGGGAACGCACAAAAATTACTAAACCCCCACCTTCCCCTTACACACTTCATTAACTAAGAATAATGGCTTTTTCATTTGACAGAATTTTGAAGCAATCACCGTGTAGGACAGAAGATGTTTGAGATGATGTGTTGATTTTGGCCCCAAAACCCTACCAGTAGCCCTCTGACGAACACAAATATACCTCTTCCGTACACTTCCTGAGGACTTCTTAGAAGAACTTGAAAATAAAGTATCTAAATCAGGTAATTTGGATCACATGGTGTGGCAATGTCGTGTCGGTCACATAGTAATAACGATGCAGTCTGCAGCTAGAAAAACATGGGTCCTGTCTGTGTCTTGAATGATGTAATTACTTTGGAAAGTTTCAGATTTCATTACAGCTTTGTATTTATTCATAAGAGGTCAGCTCTTACTGAGACTTTTGTGAAGGTAACCTGAAACAATGACATCAACAAATCATGAATGTTTATTATACTTTTCCTGAATTTTGTTCCCTACTCATAATATTACTACTACAAATCGTGACCAGTTGCAGTGATTAATAGATTTTGTTTTATTGCTTGTAATATTTTCTTCTGAAAAATCTGGAAGTGGGATCGATCACTTCTTGAGGTGATTTTAGGTGTTTGATCACTTCAACAACATGATTCTTGCGGTAAGTGATGGTCACGCATTTTAGAAATATAATGACATAATGTTGTGGTCACATAGGATAACCGTTATTGTAAACTTTAAAAATGTGTGTATTTTAGTATACTTTGCACTCTCTACTGTCAGTTTAGGACAGGGTTTCCCAACCTTTTTCCCTCGAGACCCCATTTCTTGACACATGGCTCGCGGCGACCCCCATTACTCAAAATAATATATTCTCAAAAAGAAATTTGACCAGCACGTCAGTGGCAAGCCAAGTTTTCAAGCCAGAGAAAGGGGAAACAAGGTCGCCTATATCTACCGGAAACTCTGAGTCTTAAAAAAATTAAGAAACAAAATCTAACATATCCACTCTATTGACGAATCAGCTAAGGTCATAGCATTCAAAGGGCACGGTGCTCCCCATTCCTGAATTTTGTTCTTTGAAAAGTCCTGTAAGTTATAATTTATGATGACTTGCGCATGAAGCGCATGGAAATTTTAATCAAATACAAATTCAATTGATTAATCAAACACTGCAAAATCAGTTTGGCTTGCTTGACATAGTTAAATTAGCTTATTTGCCAATTATGTTCCTGCCTTTTAGACAAGTACATTCATTTTCATTTCAATTAACTTTTTGACCCCATTCTTAAGGGTCCGCGACCCCAAAAGGGGTCGAGACCTCCAGGATGGGAAACCCTGGTGTAGGAGATCAGTAGTTGATGGTTTTTCTCCCAAACTTGATTTATGACCCATTCAGCCAAAATCAGATCTGCCGATCATGATTGGCCATCACTAATTTGGGAAAAATGGATTATATTTTGTAATCATAGAAAACATACCATTGCTATAAGTAATGTCTAACTAATCCTAATAAATTGTTACAGGGTTGACATCAGTGGACAATCCTCTCATTTTTACATCCATTGCAATATATGACAATTTGGATAAGTGGCTACCACAGGATATTCAGGCAGATCAAACAGAGTAAGTGGAAAATAGATTTCAAAGGTTTATTGGCCAAACAAGAACAACAGAAAACCAAAAATCTATGTTTTGAACTTGCCTGCCATCGTAATTATCCCCATAGAAAAGTATACTTTGATTTTCTGTCGTGCACGACAGAAAATACAAAATCATCTTAATGATCTTATTACATAATGGCAACGTATTTAGCTTATTCACTTTAGGTGTGATCTAATACATTGGTAAGCATTTCAATTGCACAAAAAACTCTGGTTAAAAAAAAATTGGGGGCATTTCTTTCTGGAAATGCCCTCGTGTCTCTTTAAAACACATTTGAAATATTTTGTATCTGTTCTATCTATTTACATTCAAATTTGCTTGATATAATATACTATGACATTACGATGATGTCATAAGTAAAGCAGTGTCAATAAAAAGACAAAATGTGACTTTTAGGAGAAATCAGTATTTGTTCACTTAACAATAACTTCTTTTAAATGTGCTACAAAAATGAATGTGTTTTACAAACATGTATTATTTAATCTATAAGTGAAGTAAATAACAAATACAGCAATTCTGAAGTGTTATTTAGGCCATAAGTTTGAAAATAATGACCCTTTCACAATTTTGGAGTCCCCCCCACCAAAAACTTTGCAGACTTACCCTACCCACATATCACCTCCAAATTTCAATTCATTTTTATCAAAAGAGGTGAAATATCCAGGTGAAATATAGTTAGCAATGATTACATGGAGTCTTTTGGCAAAGTTGATTTACATGAAAAAGCTATCATAAAAAAAAAAACATGGGGGAAGGGGAGTTGTGGTACCCCTTGAAGGCTGGGGGGGGGAGAGCTAGTGATAATAACAAGCTGAAAATAATAAAAACTTTTATTATTATACACATGTATTGCAGGAATACAACCAAGTCAATTCTAAACTTGTGACTGTGATAACAGAGCCAGCTCTTGAAGGACCATTCAAAGGCAATCCTATTGTTCTTAATATGAAACACACAGAAAGATTGGAGGAACTTGAGAGCTCTAAAAAATATAACATAAGCTGTGTCTTCTGGCAGTATGACAACAGGTTTGTATGTTTTTTGTCGATTTATTTTTGTTATTTTTTTAAAGCTGATATTGTGTCCCAACAAATTGATTGTATCACATTCATACACTTGGCGTATACGCATGTACAGCAGCAAATCAGTGAAGCTGTGAAAAAATATGTGAATGTAGCGTTTGTGGATTGAAAATGTTCAGTTGCCCTCTGTGTACTGCGTAAGGTGCTTTCATATGCATGCACATCGCACAGGACTGATTGATTTTTTTAAATGGGCAATTTGTTTTTAATCTCCATGATAAATGATATTTTTAAACAACTGTTTATCCCTAATTAAGACAAATTCTTTGTCTTCTGTCATGTATGAATTAGGTTAATAACTGCACATTTACTTTTGCTCGAAAAATGGGACAAATCAATGCAGTTGCTTTAAAGTTTAATGCTTGTCCAATGCACTCGCTTCTGTGGAGCTTTAAAATCTCAGCGCGCATGCATTGATTTGTCACATTTTCTCCCAAGAAGTAAATGCACATTTGTTAACCTATAATCCAGGGGTGTCCAACCTGCGGCCCTCTAAGAGCTCTCATGCGGCCCGCGTGGTACTTCCCAGAAAAATTAAAATGCATAAATATCTTAAATAATAGATTAAAAGAAGGTGACATTTCAATTAGTTCTAATTCCTCAATCTGAAACCGAACTTTTTAAACAATGTTTGAAAATTAGTCCAATTTCATCAATCTGAAATCAAAATTTTCTTAAAATTGTGGGAAAATTAATCCAATTTCTTCAAAATGAAGCCAACATTTTTCAAAATTTGCTAAAAAGATCAACAAAAATGTAGAATTAGTGTTAAATTTGACCTAAAATCTGCACCTCTGTTATTGTTATGGGTCTCTTTTTGGCAAATATTGGTATAGATATGAGAGCCCCGACTACTTGTTTGCCGCCCGCATTAGTTGTGGATTTAACCAAAGCGGCCCCTATGTCAAAAAGGTTGGACACCCCTGCTATAATCTTATCTGACCAGCTTTGTTTGTAATTTCTCTAACAGTTCTAATGATGCATCTGGTGTGTGGTCGTCAGATGGTTGTACTGTAGCATCAACCAATGTGAATACAACAGTGTGTTACTGCAATCATCTCACCAGCTTTGCTGTGCTTGTCAAAGTTATTGATGTTGAGGTAATAATCATTTCTTAGACCACCTTGGTCTATTGAACAAAGATCTCCTTATCACGGTTCTGCTCCATTTCAAATCACAGATGTTTGGCCCCATACAAATTGTGTCTTTTATTTTTAGAACAATTTTAAGCAGTGGCAACACAATTTTGACAACCGATATAAGTAGGGACATGCAAGAGCTATTATCTCTGCAAAAATCAGACAAATCCATTGCGGGAATCTTGCCATATAGGCCTACAAAGGTCATAATTTGTATGTTATAGTGCCCTCTATATGCCCATTATCCATAGAAAGATGTAGAAAACTAGATTTTTAAGAAAAAATATATTTGCCCGCAATGAAATTTCGTAAAATTTACACAGGATGTAGTCTGTGGACTAAATAATCCGAATCAGTTGTCAAAACTGTGTCGCCGTCGGAATTTTTTGTTTTGTTCTGGTTTTGTCATAATAAATGACTTTCAAACAGCTGTGACATGTGTCCATTGTCACATTTTACATTTACCCATGATACTTATTCTAAAGTTAGCAGTAGGCAAACTATCAACAAATTAGTTGTTCCATCTGGGAAGATTGTTTCTGGTAAGAGAACATTCCAATATAGAGCTGCCATATCTTCGAATGGCTTTTCTATTGATATTTATTCCAATTTTAATAGCATGATCTTAAGTGTATTAAAAGTACTGTTCTACTTTACTCAAATATGTAACAGTGAATTTTCTTTTTTTCATATTTATCTTTTATTTTGATTCATTGCACTTTCGTGTATGTATTTCTTTAATTATACTCAGTATCATTGTTTATATAATTGTCATGTTTTAGAAGTCAAAACCTCTTGAGAGACCAGCAGGCCTTGTGATATAAAAGTTATGGGTTTGAGTCCCACTGTGGCTAACATGTTGTGCAATGCCCTGCCTCATTTGTCTCGGTCCATACAGGTGAAAATATATGCTGGGAAGATAACAGACTCATTGTGCAGAGATGTTGCAAACCACCCTCAACAACAATGACACAGGGAAGTCTGGTCCTAATGCTATTGATATATAGATGGTCACTGTGTAAGCACTGTAAATTGTGACCACCCATTTACCTTCACCCCCTTTACTAACAATATTACTAAAGGTTTGCTGCATAATGGAATATTTTGTCATAGTTTTGGTCAATTTTCTCAAATTGTTTGCCAAATTTCTGTATGTCTAACTTATTGAAAATATTTCTTGAATTAAGCAATCTTTTTTTTTTTTGCTATTGTCAGAATATTTCAAGACAATATCTGGAAAATACACGGTTTTGTGTGTTCCCCAAACAAACAAGCAATAACGCTATCGGTCTGAACATGATTTTGTTGACTTCCTGAAAGATATTGTGTAAATGATTATATAATAGTATCAAAAAATAGCTCTTAGTTAAGGAATGGAAAAGGTTGTGCTGGAGCTCACAGGCTGCAAGAATTTCAGAAGGCACCTAGGGATTACTCTGGTTGTATGTCTGTGTATGTGTGTGTGTCTCTCTATGGTCAAATGTTAACCCTAAATGTCTGTGTGTGTGTGTGTGTGTGTGTGTCTGTGGTCAAAATGTTAACCCTTAATATATTGCATGCCGTATGAGTTCCGTAAGGGTTACAATGATGTAACATGGTGGAAAGGAGGGGCGAGGTAGGGTGACATGTTGGTGACCTCATGTGACTTTGGTAACCTCATGCGACCTTGGTAACCTCATGCGACCTTGGTAACCTCATGTGACCTTTGTAACCTCATGTGACCTTTGGCCCCATTCACAAACCGCGACGGCAGACAACACTCGTGGTCCAAGGACCGCGATGTATTTTTCTCTGTAATGATGTTGTAATATGCTGGGGGAGTCGCCATTCCTTCCACACAGTGAGTCTTGTTTTACCTCTCTAGCAAATGCTGGTATCCATTCATACACCCCCAGGGGTGGAGAAAGATGAGCAAGGTAAAGTACCATGTCTGATGGGATTTGAACCCACAACCTCAATTGTGAGTCTAGTATTTCATTTTTAACCCTCAGTGGTGGCACCAGAATTTTTGTGTGTAAGGGGAAAGCAACTTTCAGTGTGAAAGTCATGAAATTCATGTACTTTTTGTCCTAAAGTGGTAGTTTTGGAAATGTTTGTTACAAGGCTTAAAGTTGGAGGAACCAATTACCCCCACGACATGCCACTGTTAAAATAGAGGCAAAATATCACATGGGGCTCTGGGCATGATCAAAATAATCCAACATGGAATATAAGGGTGTTCAGATAGCTGTATGTCAAAATGGTTCACATCATGTGACAAATGTTACCATATGATAACTCCAAAATGTAAATACAAAATAGAAAAAGTTTTGATCCAATGCCTGTGTTTATTAACAAAACATTTTTTTTCTGATGTTTAAAATTTGTTTTTCAGATATCAGAAGCACACACTGCTGCCCTTTCCATCATAAAAAAAAAAAAAAAAAAAACAATGATGTAACATGGTGGAAAGGAGGGGCGAGGTAGGGTGACATGTTGGTGACCTCATGTGACTTTGGTAACCTCATGCGACCTTGGTAACCTCATGCGACCTTGGTAACCTCATGTGACCTTTGGCCCCATTCACAAACCGCGACGGCAGACAACACTCGTGGTCCAAGGACCGCGATGTATTTTTCTCTGTAATGATGTTGTAATATGCTGGGGGAGTCGCCATTCCTTCCACACAGTGAGTCTTGTTTTACCTCTCTAGCAAATGCTGGTATCCATTCATACACCCCCAGGGGTGGAGAAAGATGAGCAAGGTAAAGTACCATGTCTGATGGGACAACCTCAATTGTGAGTCTAGTATTTCATTTTTAACCCTCAGTGGTGGCACCAGAATTTTTGTGTGTAAGGGGAAAGCAACTTTCAGTGTGAACAAACAAACAAAAATGTCAAAATGGTTCACATCATGTGACAAATGTTACCATATGATAACTCCAAAATGTAAATACAAAATAGAAAAAGTTTTGATCCAATGCCTGTGTTTATTAACAAAACATTTTTTTCTGATGTTTAAAATTTGTTTTTCAGATATCAGAAGCACACACTGCTGCCCTTTCCATCATAACATATATCTGTACCGTCATCTCCCTCATAGCTCTTGGAGGAGCATTCCTCATTTTCACCTATCTCAAGTGAGTTCATTTTAAGGAAGCAATTGGTATCCTCTTTTGTAGCCCCTTTTCTTAGCTTTTGCTCAACATCCTCATAACTCAAATTACATCTCTTTGCTGAAAAGTAGGGTAAATGCATCTCTTAAGTTTCAGGAATGTTTAATTTTGGAGTTAAAAGTAAGGTAAAATTTGAAACCTATTGAAGTAAATTTTAACTGTTTTGTAAAAAAATGTCTGCATAATTCAAGCACAGTCCCCTGTGGTCTAGTGGTAAATCTCATGCCAAGGTAATGAGAGGATCGGGTTTGAGACTCTGTATTTTTCGTCTTCGTTTATTTCAATGCCCTCCAGTTTCTCCGAGCCTCTATGTAATATTAAACTCAAATTTATTAATGAAGTATTAAATGTATCATGAGGACAAATTTTTGGATATCCACCCAAAATTTGTCCAAGTGATGTGTTTTTACTATTGCATGAATGTAGGCAGTCAATATATGTTTTATATAATGATATCACCTTCATTCTTGTCACAGTGCAATAGTATGTGCAATGGTAGCAATGGTAGTAAAAAATTTGCCACAGCTGCTGAGACATATGTGAGAGTGATATAAAAAAACTATTATAATGGTACCCTGGCCTTGAGAGTCACTTTAAACATTTTATTTTTGACAGACTATGCTGACCGCACCACCATTCACAAGAATTTAATCACATGGCCCTTTGGATTGGCACACTTCTGTTTTTGGTTGCGTATAGACACAAAACACAATAAGGTTATAAGACAGTGTATATGGATGCGATCTGGGGGGACACCACCACATGTGGGAAAAGACTAATTTATATTTTGGAGTTTTTATTATCACTGCAGAGTTTGAATATTAAGTTTCCATAACGTTACTTCTTTTCCTCTTTTGATACACACATCACAAGTTTGCCTTATCAATCATGACAAAAAATAAGTACAAATAACAGGGTATTTTAAGCACTATTTTCTGACTTTTCTTCAAACACTGTCATGTGCCGACATGTGGCCGGGTTTCCCAGATCACCTCACAAATTATAGAAAAATAAAGGTATGTTACATTCGGCCCTAAAGAGACACTGCAATTTCATTATTTTAACTGCAACAAATGAACCTGCCTACATTCTTAAAGACATTTATAATTAAGTTAAGCTTGTAACCATTTTGACTCTCACACGTGAAAAGCAACCTTTAGCTTTTAGAATACATCGCCTTATCTTTCATGGAAAGTAGCAACACAGCTATCAAGTAGGACCCAGACTACCTACCACAATCCAACAGATAGAAAGATTAAGCTACTTCAGCAGTTCTGACACTTTTGCAGTGCAGCTGTTGGATGTTTACTCTGGCACTTCAGTGCATAATGAAATTTTCTCACATTTTTTAATTTAAAAAAAATGGTGCATAAATTTCCACTGTGCATATAAAAGGCCTTTAGCCTAGATATATCCGTTTTAACATATTAATTTAGTACCATCTTATAGAGGCTTTTGATCAAAGTTTAATTAAATTCACGATGATTTCAAAAATCAAATTTAAAGAATGCTAAACAGAGAGTAAACGTATATGGTATCCTAAAATTGTCTACTAGCCAGATGGTAGGGTAGTAATCTGTGTATTGTAGATATTCAAAAAAGTACGTGTAGACTCTGGTACTGTCCACTTAATCTCTGCACAAATGGGCAACTACAGAGTGGCAGTGCATGTACCCATTACATCAAAAATACTTATTTGGAAAAAGCCCAATTCTTTCTGCAACCATGTACCACAAAATGGTTAAATGTGTTGCACTGTTGGTAATCTTGTTTTGAAGTTTAGCTGCTGCGTAGACACGAGTGATGGGCATTTGTGTTGCATGGTTACCATGCGCTTGAGTTTGTAAAAATTCTGCCACATGTATTCTTTAATTAATGAGTGTTATGGATTAATACCATCATTTTTTTGACAAATAGTAAATTTTGGGCACGACAGTGAGTTGCTAAATCATAAAATAAAAAAATCTTCAAAATCAGATTTTTACATGTCTGGGTAACAGTACAGGTAACCTTACATACCCTGCAAATGATTAATAGCACACAGAAAGAACCTCAATATAGCACAGATCCGATATTTTAGCCATTACTGTCCGAACGGACACTTACTACAACCGTAATTCAATGGAGAGTCAAATCTTGCAAGACTGCGTTTGCGTTTCTCCTTTCTAGCAATTCTTCAGTTGGAAAAAATAAACTTATGAGAATTTTACAGACTTAACCTTCTTTGAATATTTTTAGCTATTACTTTGCAATTTCAAATATTTTGACTCTTTCGGTGTGAATCACTGCTGATGGGTCTTTAACTTTACATGTAAACATACCACAAACACAATTTCCATTTTAATGAAGTTTTACCTGTCAATAACAAATTATTGGTATGGTTATTAAGAGCAAAATGGAATTTGGAGGGGGATGGAAAATAGAGGTTCTATTAATGGAACACAATAGTAGAGTCTGGTAATGTTCCATTGAATAGGTAACCAGCTTGCTCAAATAGACACTTCAAAAATAATACAAAATTTGCATAGGGACCTCATTTCAAAAGATCTCGAGAATTGTTATGTTTGTATTTGTAGCTTAGTTTTACTGTTTTCAATATTCAGTGAACCTCAATCAAACACATTTGAATTTTTTGTGAGACATGTACCTCTGAATGGAAATAGGAAATTATTACAATGAACTGTGATTTCCTTTACACCAATCTTGACGGAAATATATGCATTTCCCTTCTTGAGGAAGTGGAATGCCCCAAATACCATTTTAGACCCCTAAAGAGAAATGGACTCGACCAGAGTAGTACCCCAGGTCACACCCTTGTCGACCAGAACTCTTCCTATATTCCGTTTTGGGCTGTAATACAAGACGGACGGCGATCGCCAGCTCTGTTGGCAGTCAAATTTATCTGAGATATTGATACTGGAATGATGTTCTTCTCAAACGGAATACTCCAATACTATGACCATAACTATCTGATATATTATTGGATTATATATGATTGATAGATATAAGCGATCTATTGGTCGGATTATACGGAGATTTTCACGCCCGTCGGAGGAGCTTTTATTCGTATCCTTTTTGCCGCGGTTTGCGGTTCAGGTGAAAAAAGGTAAAACAAAGGCAGCCATTGCCGCACGTGTTGAGTGCTTGGATTGCCTTGCTTTTGTGAGCCTGTTTTCTGTTCTTGTAGTGCCCATTAACTTTATCAAGAAAACAGTTTCTAGTGGGTTTGTGTGTGTCTATTATTTTATTCCTTATGCTGTTGTATTTTAAAAAATTGTGAAAAATGACTTTGGAAAATTCTTTACCGTGTGTGACTTTGTTCCCGCGACGGTATCTTTTTGTCTAGCGTTGGTGGGGAGGCGGTCTGACCACGGCACGTCCTTTGTTTTTCGTTGTCGTTTTACGTTCCGGCACGCGCGCCAATCTGGCTCGCTTCACCCCACTGTTTCAGCGTCTTCTTTTGCGCTGCCGCCCCGCGACCCCTCTTTCTCCGTGCATTCTTTACGGGTCTTGCTTCCGCTGTCGGCTCCGTTTGGTTGCTGTTCCTGTGGTGTGGCTTTCTGTTTTCAAGGTTCGCAATGGAAAAATACAGTTTCCCGGTTATGGTCGCTCAAAGGGAAAGGGGTGGGGGGGGGGGGGTTAGGTGGGTGTGGGCTCTTTACGGTACAGAGGTTCTTCCAATGGCGGCCCCGCTGCTTTGGGAACACCTAAAGATGTTGTTAGCTTCGGCTTATTAATGGCGTGTTAGTTAGGGCGTTTCTCTGCTCGGGAGAGGTTTTCACGCCCGTCTACATGCTGCAGGGCTGGGCTCGGCCTGGTCAGCCCTAGGGGCTTTTCAGGTGCAGGCTAGCGCTTGTTGCTCTGCCTTTTTCCCTTGGGGATTTTGGCGGCCTGCGGACATCCCGGTTATGGCAAGCTTCAGTTGCTTCCATAGTGTTGCTAGTAGGTACGGATGATCCTCGGGGGGCTTGCCTGACTAGCACGCTGCCGGCGATTGGGCTCGCGTGATTTAGCTCGTTGCTTTGTCGTGCAGGGTGGAGTGGTCTGCTCTGCACTTTCCCTGAGGGATCTTGGGCGGCTTTGAAGCGAAGCACCTTTGTCCCCCCGGTGGAGGATCTGCACTGTGTTGGCCCCCAAGAAATGGTGACGCCCGGGTTTTCTCGGTGCCAGATCCATCGCCCTAGTTTACCGACAAACGGCCTCGTCGGTTTAGGGGGCTCCTCGGACCCTCTGCAAAACCGTGCGGCCGTGGGTACGGCCTCGGGTTTTGATTCGTTAAGCCCCTGAGGTGGTGGTTTCCCTAGGCGCCCCCTTACACGGTGCGCCGACGCCGGGGGTGTCGGTTACGCTCACTGCTCCCCGATGCTAGCCGGCTAGCCACGCGGGTCGATCTGGCTCGTGCTGCATGATTCACCAGGCCTTCACGGGTCTATTGGTGGGGCGCGGCGCTTCGCCAGGTTGCGTCCCTCCGCTATTACGCGGGCGGGGGGGTTCCGTGTGCGGTTAATGGTGCGGATGTTATCCAGCGCTAGTTCCCGCTAGGGGTCAGCCGTTACGGCACACCCCGCATTGCTAGCCTGCTAGCCACGCGTGGGTTAGTCTGGCTGGGCCTGCATGCTTCGAGAGTAAGGCCTTCAAGGGCTTAGTGTGGGGTTTCCCATGGCCGCGCGGCCGCTTCGCAAGGCTGGTTCCCCGCTTATGCGGTTGGTGGGGGCGGTAACGTGGCAGGTTACTGGTGTGCGGATCGTCCAGTGTGCACTGGCTGGTACGGCCACACCCCGTGGGTTCTGTTCCGTCTGGCGACCCCGTGGGGCAGCCTTCGGGGCTGCCTCCACGGGGCGGGGGCTCATTACAGGCTGCAGATGCACTCTCAGGGCGCGATGCGTGCCCGTGCGTTAGCCTATGTCGCTATTAAGTCTCTCTTCGCGGGTTATATAGCTCGTGTTTTTTTCCGGCGGGGGACCGTTTTTAGGGGGGCTGCTTCTCCCCACCTTCTGGGCGTGGAGTACTCCTCCCTTTTATAGTGTCTCATTCCTCTCGGAGGTTAGGTGATGGATTGGGTTGATTTTGATTGGTTAAAAAACCATTCGATCCTCATATTGCCGCGTCTCCTCCCGCAGGGGGGTTTGCCCTTGCATGGTGGACCGTTATCCGCCGTCGGGCGTTGATTTCCGGGCTGAAACCCACAGCGGACTCTGGTCCCTCTTACGGGGGCCTTGTTTGCTCGGTGTGTTGTTTGTCCGCTTCTCTGGTGTTGACTTTCAACTCACGGCGCCGCGCCCCGACTTGTCCCCCGTGCGGGCGCCGCATTGGCTCTCGGGCACCCCCTCGGGGATGCTGTATGTCTCGGCGGTTCTCTCGGGTTTACCCAACTCTGCTCTTTGGCGGGGCTCCTACGGGGTGGCCTAGCTTGAGTGGCTCACCCCTGATGGTAATGTTGCCTTGCATGGGGTGGGGGAGCCCTCTAAGCCTTGTGTAGTCCCGGAGTTACCGCGTCTACTCCGACGGTGCTCTAGCTTCTGCATGAAGGGTCCTGCCATGCTGTGGCGGGCCTAGCCCGCCTCGGCTTGGGCATGGGGTGCATCATGCCGTTTGCTATAGCTTGAGCTAATCGGGAGCCCAGATCAGCCTTTATTGCCACTCTGCACCGGCTCCGCTGGGGTGCTTTCGCTGCTCGGACTCCCTTTGGAGCTAGCCTTGGGGTTGGGTATAGCCTTGGCCGTCCTGCTTACCCTCCAGGGGCTTTCAGCTCTGGGTCGCCGGCGCTTCCGTTGCTGCCTCTGCTGGCGGAAGACTCTCTCTGACTATTGCTTGCACACGGGTTTGGTAGCCTAGCTCCTTAGTGGTGCTAGACGGTCGTGCCCGTTACGTGTGCACCATCGGGGGACTTGAGGCCTCTGTTCTCTGCCGGTTAGGCGCGGGCCATTTATGGCCTTGGCTGTCCTGGGTCTTAGGCTCTGCGGGCTGTTAGGCTTACTGCTAGCTAGCCTGGTCCGCTGTCTCCCTTGGGGAAACTTGGACTAGGCTTTGATGCAGCTTCAGCTGCTCCCCTCCTGGAGATCAGATGGCATAGCGCCCGATTCCGAGTCGGGGGGGCCTCCTCTTTAGTGGACAGTTGCAGTCTGGCGTAGTCTCTGTTCCACCTGGGGGTCTTTAGACCGTGTAGCAAGCTTTGGTGTTTGTGATACTGGTCTTTGGGTCTTTAGCCCCACTCTTCCTTGGAAGGTCGTGGCTTTAGCCTTGGCGGTCACTCTGACTTTCGCCCTCCTTGGCCTAGGCCTTGGGGCTTTCATAGCCTAGCCTTTGCTACTCGACTCACCCTTAGACCCTCAGCTCCATTCGGGGTTGGTTAGCTGGCCCGGTTCGTTCCTCGCAGCTTGGCTGGACCATTGTCGGGCCTAAGCATGGCATAGGGATGATGCCCTGCCTGATTGTGTATTACCTTGGCCACCTTCGGGGTTTATGAGGCCTGTGCCTATGCAGGTCTGGCGTGGCCCCTCCAGGGGCTTCACTGGGCCGGCATAGGCCTGGGGTAGGGGCTTATATCCTTCTCCCTGGCCTTACACCCCGTACGGGGAACCTGATCATCGTGACTGGCTGTTCTCCCTTGCCCCTCCGTCCTCACTCTTGTGCGGTCGCGAGACCTCGGCCTACACGCCGGCTGGTGCCCTTGGGCCTAGCCTGCTCTTGACGGTCTCGGGCTTTGGTAATTCAGTCTTGATGTGATGATGCTCGGCGGTTCCATAATTGGGGATTGGCTCCCACCCAGGTGGATGCCATCGCCCCTCTGGGCTCTGTTTGTCCTGCGGCGATGTGGTGGTTGGCTTGTTGCTAAACCTTACCTGTGCTCCAAGGCCTTACTACTCGCCCCTTGGGGCTAGGCCCCTGAGGTCTTTTCGAATTTTGCCTGGAAAATGCCCACTGTTGGGTCGGTGTCGTGACTGTGGATCCCTTCTCCCGTTCATTCGGGAGTTAGGGGCTGGCTTGACAGTTCTCGCACACACATTCCTTTGGCTCACGGCGCTGACTAGCCTGGTCAGCTGTCTCCCTCGGGGGGACCTGGACACGGTTTTGGGTCGGCTCGACTATGCCCCCCTTTGGGGCTGGTCGTACGGGCTTAGCGTCGACGATGCCCCTCTTTGAGGCTCGTCGTACGGGCTTAGAGTTGGGCCTCGTCCGGGCCTGGCGCGGTTCCCGGGCTTCAGGCCCACGGTGTGCTCCCGATTCGTCTTAGGGGGTTCCCCCCCCTCCAGCGGTTTTCAGGCTCCCGTTGTTCGATCTCTCACTTGCGGGTTTTTCTTTGACACGACTTCTGGTATCACAACTGTGCTGCCTAGTGTATTCCCTAGTTTGGTGGGGTCTCCGAAACTCGCCTTCAATGGTGGCTTTCTCAGTAGTGGTTATTGGCAGTTGACTGGTCTTGTCCCACGTGCCTTGCGACTGGATCTGTTGCTTTTTCCCATTAGTACCCTTGGGTGTATGGGGGCACGTCGGTGTCTGGATCCTGTCTTTCGACCTGGGAGAGCGTGACATGGTGGTCTGCACTTCCGACTGGGATTTTTATCCCCTCTACCCTAGTCGGTCCAAGTCTGTGACCTGAACTTTAAAGTCCGTTGGGAGCTTCTCGCTCCGGTGTGGGAATGTCTCTGGGCGTAAACCCCCGTTGTGAGTCTTCTTCCATGTCTGACCGTCTCGAGTTTTTTTTTTTGGGTTGACGGGTTGGTTACTCCTTTTCTCGAGGCTTTGGTGATAATTAATCGGTATCGCGCCGTTGTGTAGCACCTGCTCGGTGGCTCTCTTATTTCTTCTCCTGGGAAGATATTGTGTCGAAGCCGCTTGCTGTCCGCGGACCTCTTCTCGGTGGCATCCTTATGCGTAGCGGAAGTTCGGCTACGCGGATACTTGTTTGCCTCCTCGATACCGATTTGTCGTTCGGCCCAGGAGTTCCTCATGTTAGGATCATTCTCTTTCCGTCTCGTCTTTGTCAACTGCTCTATGCTTGCAGTCGCCATGGTTAGCTTTGATCGGGCTTCCCCGAGCGGTTAGTGAGCTCTCGGTTCGGTCGCCTCTCGGGGCTCGACTCGTGTATCTGCAGAGCTAACCTATGGTTCTCCCTCTGGTAGACTTCTCGGTGCTTCCCCCACTTTGTCTACCTTCGGGCCGGGATGACTCTGGGCTCTTTTCCTCGCTCGCTTTCCCCTGACTTACTTCTCCCAGCTACTTCTTGTGTTTGTCCATACCCTCTCAACTTCAACCCCTTCCCTCCTCACTCCTAAATTACCAACCCCCCTTCCCAGATATGGGGGATTGATAGTTATCATTAATCTAGCCTTTGACTGCTCTTCGGTTGCCCGAGGTTCTGGTGCCGCGGCTCCCGGTATTGCGAGGGTCGCCTCGTTCTTTCTCGGTGGTTGTTACCTCCGAGTCGAGGGCTGAAATAGGTCCTCCATCTCCTGGCTGTGACAGTCTAAGGTAGGACTTTTCGCTTATCTTGAGGCATTGTTAGCTGTCTCCGATCATCCGTTGTCTGGATATTTCGGTCAACTAGCTCACCCTACCACAGCCTAGGTGTTCGGTTCGTCCTAGTGACGTTGAGTTCGTTCATTGACTCCTGCAAGGGTCCGTTTCTGACCGAAAGCTAGTTCCCTCTTGGGGTCTAGTTTTCTATCGGCGAGTTCTTGGCGGAGCCCCCAATCGTCTCGGGGTGTGCGGGTTCGCTCTAGCCATCCCCTATTTACTCTTTAGGGTCTTTTACCGGCTGGATTAGCTCAGAGATTCATTCTCCTTGTAGCTCTTCTAGGGTCAGGGTTCGGACCTTAGTCTCTCAGCCCTGACGGGGCGGGGGCCTAGCCTTCATTCAGTCTCTCAACCTTTATCTCCCCGGGCCTCTCTCCGTGGGGTTCATCTGTGTATTCTGATCGGACCCCCTCTCTGGGGCCCGCCTCCTTTGCCGTTTTTTTGGTTTAGGCTTCTTTGGCCCCTCGTCTTTACGCGGGTTCCGCCTTGCGCTACTCTGGTTCCCTCCCGGATCCTCATTTGTTCGCAAGGCTGTGAGGCCTTGTCTTCCGCCTTTTGCCGGGGTGCTCGGGCCCTTTGTCCAGGCTACTTCCCGCACTCCTATCTCCTTCAGAGCTCTTCCTCTCGCCTATTCCTTAGGCTTTGGGTTTTCGCTGCGGATTCTCGGCTCTGGCTCTCCTGGCTTTCCTCCAAAAAACTTTGGCCAGTTCATTTAAACACATTATAAAGTTCTAAGGTCCTGTTAACTCACCTACCCTTGGTGTACTCCCCGTCCCCCCCTAGTCAGTTTTTGGCTTCCCCCGGACTTTTTGAAATCTAGATTCATGTGTTTTTGTGCTCTGGCATTTTTGATTCACCCTTTGACTGCATCCTATCGCCTCTCTCTGAGATATCATTCTCCACCTCCGACTGAGTGAGCAGTCGTTTGTTGATTGAATTATTCAGTTCAACGGAGGTTAAATGCATATATTTCAGGTCACATTGGTGTAAAGAAATCATTTCGTGTAATGATTTTATTCAAAAAACACATTTATGGTTTATAAATCATATACGAGCCGATTTCCTTTCCATTTGACTTCCCGCTTCCAGACCCGCCCACAGCATGATATGAGATGCCGTTCGTTCGCCGTGTGGGCTACGAGCCAAAACGGAATTGGAAGAGCTCTGTCGACAAGGGTGTGACCTCTGGGGTCCACTCTGTTCGAGTTCATTTTCCTTTTAGGGGTGCCTAAATGGTATTTTGGGCATTCCACTTCTCAGAAGGGAAAGCCATATATTGTTCAGTCAACATTAGGGAAAGGAATTCAGGCTTCAGTTATATGATTTTATAAAACATAATGTGTTTTTGAATAATTCTTTTGTTCAAGGATCCATTCTTACATCATATTTCACATTCCATGCACATGTAGCAAACTCTTGCAACAAGGCTTTATAAGCGGTCTAATATCTAACCTACCTTAAGGATAACCCGTACAATGTAATATTAAACAATATACATATAAAAAATAATTATTGACCCATAATCGAGTGTTCAATGAAAAACAGAATTATATTACCCTAACAATGAATAAAACCTCTTTTCTGACCATGTGCATTTAAAAATTCGCGCTAGTGTACATGTATATGTTCATCTACGACCCGCACGTTTTGCGTCATCCATGCATGGAAATACACATTATGAAAGCATGAATGTGTGAAGGTGTATGACCCTACTATGTGCGTCCGTATCGCAGAACACAAATACATATCCAATATACAGTAGCGTAGAAATTTCAAATAGCGCTTGGTCAGACCAAATGTTTTTAATTCGTTTTATGGTTAATTATTTCCATTTTCCCACGAAACCACTCCAATGTGGTTCAATAATTGTTTTTATAACGTATATTTTGCAGTATTCTTGATACAGGTTCTCTTTAATGGTGCTCATATCTTTAACAGAATTGTGTGTACAACCATAGCTTGTTTCCTACCCTTCTCTAACACTGCTGCTTCTCCTGGATGTTGTGTGAGGGACTCTCCACTTTGTATGGTAAAGTGTTCAGAGGTGTCAGCCATGGCAAACACTGCCTGTTATATTATGCAGTAGGATGGGGTAAAGTTTGTTTTTTTTTCTATTCAACATTCATAAATCTGCTGTTAAATAAAACACTAAGGGTACTGTTTGTTAGGCCAGAAATTGTGTGTGTATATGTTCTATGCTTTGATGGTCATATAATATGGTGTGGTTCTTTTTTGAATGGATTATAAGATAGGTAGGCTGACCATGTAATAATATAGTTCTGCTATTGGATATCATCAGTCTAGAACACAGGTTGTTCTTGTCATCAAAAACACGTAATCTCTTATGACAATTTCACCCCTTTTCCAATCCTTAAAGCTCAATGATGTGAATGGGACTGCTTTTCTTTTTAAACAAATGAAACCATGTTATGCAACAAATATTGAAACAATGGCTAATCATTCCAGTATGTTTTTATTTCCAGTGGACCATATAGATACAGTAACATTAACTTGCACTCTTGCACGCGATTGTACTGCACCTCAACATAAGTGGAATACACAACTGGCAATGAAACATTTGCATTTCTTTTTTAAAAGGTATCTTACTGACATCGGTCATGAACACTTGAACTTGAAAAAGAACTTAAATGTTGCATTAATTATGTTTGATTGTCAATTACACCTACTACAATAGTACAAGCAGAATCATTCTGTAACGCATACAGAGGTTATGTAATTCTCCATATGGTCAACCAAAAAACCTAGGGGGCATGATTAAGTAGCCTTTCAGGTACATAATCTTTAACAAAGATAGTTTCACAATCATATGCCATGATTCAAAAAACTGTAATGCTTTAAACTCTGTTTCAATATTCATTTCACATACCCCTTTTCCTGATATACATGTATGTGGTATTTGTTCTTTAAATTAAGCCAACACAGCATGTAGTATCATGCATTCAGTGCTCTTTATCCTTTCATGGTAAATTTGTGTAAACTATTGATTTATAAAATGCTTAACAAATACGGGTTTAATCCTGTTTCTATAGACATGCTCAATGTGCTTTCCTTTCTGTGAGACCATTTATTGATCTTAACTGTTCACTTGGCAATGGACTAAAGATCACACACCTCAATATTTGTAGCTTAAGAACCAAAGTGATTACTTACAATCTTTCTTCACAGCAACATATTGATGTTCTCTGTTTCTGAAACTTGGCTTTCCAGTGATTTGATGACAGTGAAACTTTAAATTGATGATTACTATTTTTGTAGAATTGATAGAAAAAAACCAAAATCATGGTGGTATTGCCTGTTTATTAAGGAGTTGTTTTATTTCAAAGTAATCAGTGATCTTCTCATTATTGATGTGGAAGCTTTGTGGATTGAAATCAATCTACCACAAACCAAACCAATTATTATAGGCACTGTCTATCGTTTCCTGATGCTACAGCTGCCTATGTGGACAAAATTGAATTATATGGTTTCAAAATTGTGCTTTCTATTTATGAATGATAGTATATTGTAGGTGACTTTAATCTTGATATTTGTAATTCGTCTCCAGCTAAAAAAGGTATCTAATATTTTTTTGTTTCTTAACCAGTCACACCACTCAACTGACTTAATACTATACATACACGCATTTACTGAAAAGAGTAAGAACAATTTCTTGTTCTTGCTTTTGTGTCTCGACCAGAAAATTTCTTTTCTACCGCTGGTGTTCACAGTCTGGGTCTTAGTGGATCATCTCTTATTTATGTTGTTTCGGAAAATTACATACGCAGATTAAAGGCCTCTCCTAAACTTACAGACAAGATCATAGAACAATTTTAAATGAGATTACTTTGTTAATACTATTAGAAATATTAACTGGATCAAGTTCATACTTGTAAATATTGGATATTGCTTGGAATATTGGAAAGATTTATTTTGGTACAGAAGCCTGTGAGCTCCATTATCCTGTCCAGTCAGGGAAAAACGAATGAAAGGCTCTCAACCAGCATGGAACCCTAGTGAATTTCTGACTGTTTGCAAGACCGTGACTATTTTTTTCGGCTAGAGCTCATAACTCTAATGATCCCCATGATTGGGGGCAAATATGGCTAAATTTATCGCATAAGCCAACAAATGCGTCACTTTCTTAAAAAGAGATTCTATTCTCCTTCTATTTGCTGAAAATGTTAACAACTCAAAAAAATTCTGGTCTATACTCTCAAAGCTGTTACCTAACAAAGCATCACTACTTCCAATTCTGTTAAGACTGATAATGGTTTCACATCTTCATCTAATGCTAATGCTTTTAAATAACTATTTCACTACTGTTGGTTTTTCTTCTCTTGCAGATAAGTTGATGATGCTCATAAGGGAAGGCAGACAGCACACACCTCAATAATTTTAATCGTACTTTGATTCTATTTTCAGTTTCTGTAATGTTTCTCCAAAGTTTGTTTAGAAGCAAATTGTGAGATTCAAATAAGTCTCCATGATTTGATGCTTTCAGTGTACAACTTCTAAAGCTGGCTGCTCCTTATATAGCAATTCTCTTGCTTTTATTTGCCAACCGTTCCCTTACTACATCAGTTTTTTTTCCGGCAGAATGGAAAAAAGCCAAAGTTACCCCTATATTTAAACTGGTGACAGTCAATGTGGGAACTATCGACCTATGTCCGTTCTGCCACTTCTTTCTAAAATCATGGAAAGAGCTGTTCACAATCAATTGTATTCGTACCTTGTGACATGTCCTTCTCTCTGAAACCATCATGGTTTTCGTGCTAATATTTCACGCTACTACTTTGCTTGATGTTCAGATTTTATTTTGAAAAATATGATGATGGTCGTGAACCAGTGCAATTTTTTTCGGTTGACCTCAGAAAGGCTTTTTACTGCGTTAACCATTTCTCTTTCTCTTCTATGATAAACTTTCACAAAATGGTATTACTGGTCCTGCACTTACATGTTTCGATCCTATCTCATGACGAACTCAGGCAGTCCAACATTAATTCTACTTCTTTCTGACTTCAAACATATCAACCTTGGAATCCCCCAAGCTCTAATACTTGGGCCCGCTTCTGTTTATCAATTTTTGGCAATAATCTTAAATAATTACTGTACATGTACTATGTAATGCTGGATGATACAACCTTCTTTGACTTCAGACAATCCACACACCCTCTTCGAATATGAACTCAATAACTTAACAAAATGTCTAAATGGTTTGATGAGAACAAACTCACTTTGAATGCCAAGAAACCAAGTTTATGGTATTTGGTACATGTCAATGTTTATAATTGTTCAAAAAACTTCAAATACAAATTGTTTCTCCTGCACTGTAAATTTGATACTATTGAAAGGGTTGACCATTTTAAATATCTGTGTAATTTTTGATCCTCTGTTGTCTTGGTTGTGATCATATCAATCAATGTCTGGCATGTATTTCTAACGTTGTGGTGTTATGAAGAAGACTTAAAAAATCTTTATATTCCCAAAAGATACTCTTATTATTCTTGCAAATTCAATTGTCCCTGGCCACATTTTGACTGATTGCAGCCCTGTCTGTCTAACTTTACGAACGATCTTATGAACACACTTTCAAGTTCTTCAAAAGAATTAGGCTCGCATAATTTTATCAGCTGACATAAGAACTCCTGTTAAAGACTTGATGTGTACACTGCAGTGGAACAAATTTAATGATCGGTGTATAACCAATGCTAATTCTTATTTTAAATGCTTCAAAGGTTTGCCCCAGGTACCTTCCCTCATTCACTTTTATGCACTCAGTTTATTTTAAGGGTACCAAAGTCAAACCACAAACTCTCTGTATGAACCACCTTGGAACCTAAATGCAGGGAACCGTACGTCCATATGAGAGCCACCAAAATATGAACAGTCTTCCTTCTGGATGTCCGCTGTAACTATAATATGAAGCCTTCGCACTGTAATCCGCGCTGGTTTTGTTTTGAATTAGCCAATTTGAATAGCAGCTACGGGCGCACCTCGGGCGAAAGAAGTTGGGGGTCTTACAAACATTACTGAAGTAGAATTTAGATAAATTTTCGACATGAAGAAAAGAACTATAGACGTACCCCTGCACCTGTCGTGGTCAAATTGATTGTAAACTAATGGCACGAAACATGTTCAAAATAAATGAACGGTGCCGTGGAAGGCGTCGCCCGATTACAATAAGACATACACGTTTATGGAGTTTAATCAAGCATCGTGAATCGCCATTATTAATGAACTTACTCCCAATTAGTTTTTAAGATAATGCTGACTTGACTGACTTTTGCCACTTAGGTTCTCCTTTTTGTTACTGATATGTTTTGACTGTTCGTGCATTCCCAGTTTACTCTTCTCCCTGGTCTAGACTAGATTTTAAAATGAAAAAAAAAATCTGCTCATGTTCTCGGTTCAAGGCCTGGGTCACTGGTGAATAATTCTTTGAAAGTTGATACACTTGAATGATAACATCTACGACAGTGGTAATTTTGGATTAACTGAGGACAGTCTAAGTAATGTAACTTAATTGTACTACCTTGATTGCAACTAATTACCAATGCGTATTGCTAACCTGAATTGAAAATGAATGAGGTTTAAACCTGCTTCTGGCCCAACTCAGGTTGCCGGTCCTGCTTGCGATGCTGCTATATGCTTTGTAAAAGCTCGTCGCCAGCCGCATTTGGGATCTTTTAAAAAGCTCTTCTGCATCCGCCTCAAGGTGCCGATGAGCCTTTAATGCTCCTCTGAAAATTTCAAAGACAATGTCTTGTGATACCCAAGGAGTAACAAATAGAACTTTGGTAACATATTCTTTTTCAAAATTATATTTGTAAATGATTGGCTTTGAAGTTGCTCTAAGTGGTTGTCACTTTTTGTACTAAATTTTACTGCTTTTTTTAAGCCTTAGTAATATGATTTTGTAAAAAACACAAGTCTGCAGATATAACTTGAAAGATACCAAGTAATATATTCAAGCACTGATTTGATCAAATTATTTTCCTCAGGCCTTCCTGTTCTCATTGTAGCCATTTCAGTTGGGATAAAGTCAGATGGATATGGAACAAAGCATTAGTAAGTACATTAATGTGTTGACATTTTTTTATACACTTGCACCTGTGATCCAGTGGAAAAGCGCAGGACTCATGATTATTAGACCGTTAAAATTGTGAGTTCGAGCCCCACAATGTGTCTCTAGGCAATATACTTAATCTCAATTGCCTCGCTGACCCAAGCGAAATCTGGGGAGCTGTTATGGGGAATATTACAATCTAAGTGCTGATAGGCATGTGCGCTTGGCCGGCTGCCATCCCAGGTGAAGCGAAATGATTGTAATGATTTCCTGAAGGCAGCGTAATAATAATGGGCAACAGCGCATTGTATCCTGTGGAAAAGGCGCCATATAAATGTCCATTTTATTATTACTTATAAAGAAAGTATCCATCATTGCAACTGAAGAAGAAACCTAAGTTGTAAAAACATTCTGTTTCTAGATATTTCAACATGTTTTATGATGAATAGTACTGCAGGGCAAATTGTTTTATTTATATTTGGTCACACAGTAGTTTTATGGCAAAACCTCCATCTTAAAGTGGGAATTTTGCAAAAAAAAGCCTTGAACTCATTGTGTTTTTGTAAATATTCAATTTGATGGACTTGGATACATTTTTTATCTAATGTACTCATCTAGTTTTGAGATTGAATTTTCTGTATTAAAGATCCAACAAGATTTGTCAAGTTACATGGCCACAAATATAATTGAGAGATGAGTCCAACAAGGTAAATCTTGTGTCAAGATGTGGACCCTGGCGAAATGTAAACATTTCAATTTTGTTGCTCCATCAAAGTGAATAACCAAAAAATATTAATATTTTTTTCCAGCTGTTGGTTGTCTCTTGATGGTGGACTTATCTGGGCTTATGTAGGACCTATGCTGGTTATTATTCTGGTAAGTTCTGTTCTATGTGATCCTATCTGATCTGCTCAGACCAAGAATTATGAAAATTGAATTATTATCATGAAAATGAGCTTATGGATCTTGAAATTCTTATGTGTCCCAACTCCCAAGTTACTGGTCATTAATAAAGTGTCATTCTTTAATGTTTTGTCTTCCTATTTTTGCCTGTATCTGAATTTTGCTCTTGCTGGTATTGGTTTGAGTAGATCAGATTGGGTCATGCCATAGAGTTACATAAATAAACTAGAGGGCGCAGTCCCTATTCCGCTAACGTCACGCTGACGTGCCCGCATGGGGGAACGGCCGCCATTAGCAAAGAGGGCAACAGAGGACGAAGTACCCGGATGTAACCCACAACAGCGTATGAGTTTCAATGCAGAAGTACACAATCGAATCGACATGACTGTATGGTTTTATCGTACGTCGAGCCGTACATACCAATATTTTTGGATTGATCATTTAAAATAACACAATTTCCCTGAAATCGAAGGGTAAAACACATAACAAGCCTTACCGTATCGACGAAAAATCAGCAACAGATCTAGTGTTTCTGACCGAGTTCTACAGTTTCTGCACTCAGGTCCATGGAAACAATACAACATTCGCGTCCTGATCGGTGGCATACATGGCACAACTCGCGTTACTCGCGGCATTTTTCTTCGGTTAGAAAAGTAATCCATTGCTTGAAAACATGACGTGACTAACAAATACACTGGCACTCGATAAGTAAGTATAAACACTGGTATAATCCAAGATATCCAGCGGAAACACAAGTATAAATCCAAGACAAGGTCAGCGGCGATGATAACACACGGTCCAAGCTTGTCAAATTCGGCAGTGTTCCAAGTTATCACTATCAGAATATCACGAGTAATTGCAGCAACATAAAAGCCTACTGCCCTAAAAACAGTATGGTTTTCGTCAGCTTGTGCCTTTTTGATGCTTGGTTCTCATTGATGAATCGCTCGGTGTAAAGTCTGCCAAGGTGATGAAGAATGGTCTTGATGAATAAAGTGCTGATCATCTTCACAAGTTGAGTACCGTGATCGTCCTCTTCTGTCACATCGTGATCCATAAAGTGCTCATTTAAGTCGGTGAAAACAGACCCATGCACTGTGTTCAACAATTCCACTTGCACAGACTTTACCAGATCATGAGAAGTCTTCAGTGGCCCGTCGGATGCGAAGGATAATTTTCTCCTATTTGGAAGAAAAAAGCTAATGTTAAATTCAAATTTCAAACTCAAAGGCTTTGGAGTTTGATAATGTGAACGTCAAATTCACCGAGAACTACACTGAATGACTGACCAATCGATCTGTTTATATGAACTGTTCAAATCTTTATTGCAAAAGTCAGTGGTATATAAACCAGCAAGAGTGGGATACAGGAGGGGGTGGTTGAGGTAGAGGTGGGAAGCGATACGAGCCTCCGCCAAGGCCGTCCCTAGGGGTGTGACCCCGACCCCCTTCCTCCCCCCCAAATTCTGTCAGCAAAGTGTTGACTTGCTAGCAAGGGTGGTATTAATGTGAAATAGATGTAGGTGGAATATTTTAATGAAATACAATATTTTGTTACTGATATTACTTTCCATTGCTAATATGCAATATTTAATACAGTATTTTGACCCCTGACCCCCCCAGATTTTGGGACCAACGGTAAAAAATGTCTGAAATTTTCCGGCTTACTGTGCCCCCCCTGAAAATGTCTGGTTTGACCCATCCACCCCCGAAAATGACTGGTTTAATACGCCACTGAAATTTGGTGACTTTGCAGTAATCATAAAATATACCCGATAATATTCAAGGATTTTTTTGGGGGGAGGAGGGGGTCTAACCATAAAGGTGGAACCATAGGATCAGAGGTAAAATGAGTCCCTCGATTTCAATCTTACGCCTTACTTGCCAACAGGCAGTGGTGCAACTAGACATTTCAAAGGATCAGGGGATTTGTTTGAGGTATGAATTGATCAAATGATTCCACGTTTGCATGCCTCAGTCAGTAGCACATCCAGAGGTGCAAAGGGGACATTTTCAACCAATATCCCCCCACCCAAGAAATCACAAGCCCTTAGCACGATGGGACTTTTATTACAATGAAGCTTTGAACAAATAATTAAAAACCACAATTTTTGAAAGAGTTAGCCCCTACCATAAACACCCCCACCCCCCCCCCCCCCCCCCCCCCGCCCCCCCCCCCCCCCCCACCGCCCCACCACATTCGTCCACAAAAAAGTTGATGCTGTGTGCAGCCACTGCAATATATTCAATAGGATTTTGTTTTCAGTATTTTTTTTTTTTAAGAAAAGATTTCCATGTTGTAATAAGTCGAGCATTGTATACATGGCATCTAAACTGCCATATTGTGTGGTTTGCGAGTTGCGTGTGGTTTTATTTACTCTTTAGCTACTCGGTGCGATTATTTTTCTTTTCGCACTCACATGCACACACAACCCAAACCAGATTGCAATAGGAACTTATGTGGGATCCTCATACACACTAGGCTGTACAATTATACTTTGTTCACACCTAAATAAATGCAGCTTTGTTTTATTCGGGGGTGAATTAATTCCATTTTACAACGCGCGTCTCCTTGCCACAGGTTTCGTCGCACGTATATCACGCATGCGTCTGTTGCGGTAGTGTTGCTTGCAGGTGCACCCGCATTTTTTATCAATTCGCGTGTGGGGGGGGGGGGGAAGTTTTGCCTATTTGGTGAGGACAAACACAGACTTCAATATAATCAGTCCAGAAGAAATTATACAAGTACTTATCCGTACTATACGTACATACGTCATAATTCCCCACAATGCAATGCAATGCCAACTTTGTAAAGAAATGCAATTAGTTTTAACATTTCATCATCATTGCACCCCCCGGACAGTATATTTTTACAGTTCTGAAGCGGCAATCTTCACTACAAGTTTTTAAAGCTTATCCGCCAAAATGAGGTGCGGATGTTTTAAATATCTGTTTTTTGAATATTAATTAAGAAAAAATTGGATATAAAGACAAACAAAACACGTCCATCAAAGTGACCACTTTTTTTCAATAAATTAAATTTCGACACTGTTAAATCTCAATTTTTGAAACACAAATATAAAAAATTTGTTTAATGTTGCTTGGCATCAGTTCTGAAATTTGTATCCTTTCTCATCTCCAAACTGAGAATCCCAAGAGGTTTTGGGTAAAAATTTTTTTGTGTTTTCTTTATAATTTTGGTGACGTATATACGTGGCGTATCGGGCCTACCCGCTCTGAGGCAAATTTCCCGTATTGGGAAATTTTCCTCTCCTGGGGGGGTCAAAAGGCAAATTTTTTTTCCCGGTTCGAGTAGGGCTAAAAAACGGCTGATTTAGCATTATTTTTTGCAAATTTTTTTCCCGGCCAAAGTCGTCGGGGGGGGGGGGGGGGGGGGGGGGGGGGGGGGGCACCTGCCCCCTTCCCCCGTCTGTTACTCCACTTCGGATGTATATACTTATACGTCCAATACGCTAATCGTCTGCACTGTAATAGACCACCAGCATGCCGCAGCAAAAGCCGTAACCTTTTGCCGCAGGCGTATTCATTTCCATAGCGTGGTGTACCATTATTTCCCCGATTCCATAATTCTGATTATTTTGGTGTACCAATTCATATATTCAGTCTTTGCTGAATGATGTAACCCTTTTTCCAGGCCAACCGTGTTACGGTGCATTGCGCGTCGTGTGCGATTTCGATGGATGACCGTATTTTTTTCGAAACACGGTTACGATGGCCACCTATTCAACACAGGCGTACGGCAATCTAACCTTAATATAAATTATCATGGGAACAAGTATAGCCATTTTCTTCCCTCGGTCAGTGACGTCATTGCTTTCATGCCACAGAGCTGGAATAATAACAGAGAGGGAAATCGCGCGTGTTATTGAATAGGCCAGCCGCGTACCGATTTCTCTCACATATCTCGCGCCATCCTTGTTGTTTGCGCAACCAACCGCGCGTCGTCGCTGTTACTTACTGCACAAGGCACACGCACCTAAAAATCTGTGCGTCGCGCGTTATGTTATCGATGTTTCCTTTCCCCATTTTCCATTGTCCGATCGACCGATTTTTCTGCATATTATGCGAAATCAATCGAGGAAGAACCATGGCAATTAAAAAGATTCCTGCATCCTAATGCACAAAAAGTCTCTCCCCGATGACCCCTGTTCATTTTGCTTAGGAAAAGAGATAATTGTGAGTCGGAGTGATAGCATGTGGCATCGTTTGTTATTTTGTTTTCACTCCGCTAAAAGTGTGACGAACGTAAAAATACCGCGTGTTCATAAATATGCATTAATTAAGGATTTTCCAATACGACGATCTAAACCAAATATGGTGGTGCCCAAAACTTGATATGAAGTGGCGTATCCTCATTATAATCACTTTTGGGCCCCTTAGTTTGGTTACGCTGTTTCGGGAGAATCTCGGTTTCGTGTTATATTCTCGTTGGTTCCGACGGATGGTTTTGTCATCGCATTTTCTTCTTACCGCCTTTATACGTGCAACTGGGTGCGTGGCCAGCGCATTGAATTAACGCATAACAAATGACATCACTTGACTCAAGGAAGATAAAGCACATAGAGTGAAATTTTAACATAAACAAAAGGTAACACCAAATGGAAGCTGACAAAATAGAATAGAATGAATGAATACATTACCTTTACACATTTGTTGAGTCTATTGAGTTTTTCAACAAATTAACAGTCAAATTGTCAAATTTTAAGAATCTACAAAAGTGAATTAAAAATAACAATTACATAACAATGTTATAAAGCAAACAAAATAATTTTAGTACAATGGGGTATTAGATACCGTATTGTCCTAATAAATGCCCCGGGGGGGTGCATTTTTCAAAAGGAGGGCGCTTATACAGTCAAAAATGGAAAGTCAAAATCCCGCAAAAATCGCCTTACAACACAACACAGTTATTTTCACTGAAAACCAATAAACACACAAACGAGCGGGGGGGGGGGGGGGGGAACTGGTTGTCGCACCTCCCAGGTCAAAGTTCATACTATTAAACTTTACAACTGTGCACACAGCGATTATGATGCAGATTACGACATTCCCGGCCAGAAAAATCATGTGATTTAGGGAAGCTTAACTCATTTTCCTGAATTGTTTTATCCAAAAATCGTAGGGTGCGTTTATTAGAGCAGGGGGCGTTTATTAGAACAACCGTAGGTGATATTTATTGTTTAGAGTGAGTAATTTCAGAATTTAAAACTGTAACTGGTAAGATGTAGTAAAGTCTGACTCAGAGATTTTCGAATAATTATTTGTTTGTGTAATAATGAAAATAGTCAACTAGAATTAAAGATCGTAACCTAAAATGCACATTGTGAAATTTTTGAGATGAATCGGATTTTTCTTTTGATGCAGTAAACATTTATGGTTAGTATTACGTCCCATAGATACTTTTAATAACAAAAATTTCGGACGGAATTTTATAACAAAGTTGTGATTTTCTATATGAAGGAATTCGTTTAAGCTGTAGCAATTTCACACAGTGATTATATATGAACATGCATTATGTACATGCAAAAAACATGATTTTTTTGGAATTGATGGCGCCCTCCTCAGGAAATCTCTGAGTCGTCGTCTTCACTTGTAATACTCCAGCTTGGACGCTAACGCTTTTATAAAAAAACCTTGCATTTAGGTCCCTATGCACCAAAAGAGTTAGACTGGGTCTAAAGTAAGATCTGATCCAACATGTATCCACCAGAAAAAGCTTTTTCCTTCGCTTGACGAGGTATTTGCATATTTATTTTGAATTCGTATTTTTTAATATTGAAATTTGCTCAAGTTACTATCCTGATAAAACAGAGTGACTTCAAGTTTGGACAAAACTAATTTTGACTAAACAAAACCAACCTGTCTAACTTTTTGTCATACTACACGGAAAAGAGTTTCCCTTACTTGATAAATAGAAGTAGTCAATCTTTGTAGGACTAAGAATATGCCTTTCATCCGTACCCTGATTTTGTCAGTGTGTCTGTACTATCCTGAAAACATCCTTCTGGGTTTAATCAACACCTCTGTCTTTCTGGTGTATCAGGCTAAATGGTATTTGGGTTCACATGGTTCAGACGAATTTCTAATGAAGAGCTAGACAACCTGGTCATTTGCAATCTCGTACAACATGCCTTGTGACATAAACCCCCATGTGTGTAGTACGTGATCATGGTATTCAGAAGGTTGGGAGAGTAGTTTAGCGAACTTCTGCATGTGCTCATTTGTGTGACGAACAGCCGCGGACGGTGCCTGGTTGAAAAGATCGTTGACCGTTCTTCCACGCTGACGTTGGCGTTTTTTGATGGCATTATGGAGTTCTTCATTAGTGATGCATCTTTAAATGCCCATATTAAACTGCAGACAGTTTTCGGGTTATTATTCCAACCCCCTCTTCTATTCACATCGAACTGAAAACACTCCAATGGTCCTTGGTTGACACTCAAGGTGGGACGTATCTAAAGGGCTCTGGACCTTTCAAAAGGGCTCAACCAATATCCATGACTGAATCCATGGAACATGACCAAACCAGGCTGTCGTCTACTGCGCCATGCACAGAGCTGCCCTTTGTCAATCTTTCCAGCTCTTCGAAATTACCTCTGGTGTCAAGTAGCCATTTCTTCCTACTCTCAAAGTTGTATATTTCATTGGCGTTTGTATCCTTTCCAGCATCGTTCTGGAATTCAATTAAGTCAAATAGCTTGTCAACTTGTCCGTATGACGTCTGTGGTTTTCTCACTACTGCAAAATTGGGTGCTTGAGATCTTCTTTGAGGAAATCAATTGCGTCAGCAAATAGTAGCTTAAAGCTTGACCGCTACTTTCCATTCATCTTATGTGTTTTTGCCACAATATTGTTTGGACTTCAGTTTGTTAATCAAGTGCACGTTGCTTTCGCTGGATCTCGTGCAATTTCGCGATGTACTTCCAGGATATAGGCTCTTCCCCATCATTGTATAATTGTTTCCCGTATAGGCCTAACAATTCCTGACCAGCTTAATGAGATGACAGGCGTCACATATAAAGTGCGGGGGGGCCTTTTCACCAGGGGTTCGACTGATGAGGAATAATGGTTGAATGATCCAGTGACCAAGGAACAATCCAACCTGGTTGGCAGTGGCTTTGGTTAGCATATGACCCATCACAAACACTCCATGCACTATCATTCCTGCATCTGTCAACACACAGATTTAACTGTTTTGATGATCTCCGCTTGGACAGCACCCATAAGTGATAAGCTAGAAAGTCTTCCACAGAAACTTCCAATTGTCCAGTCAGCCCTAGACTACCATAATACCAGAGCAACGAATCACAACAGGAGGTTGAAAGTTTCCGCAATCAACAAAACCCGCATAGGTACCATTTTTGGGTCGAACACAACCGCCGTTCTTCATTGCCATGGCATCAATCATAGCCCCCCCCCCCGTTTAACAATGCTTTTTGAAGGCATTTTCTTCATACCATTCTTCAAATGGTCAACACCTTCTGTCAGAACCCGGTTTGGCATTTAATGCTGGAGCTCTATTTATGGATTGTAGCTTGCTGTGGAAGATGCAGGTCTATTCCCCTTCCCTCATAAACTTGTATACCTGAGCACTATAGAAGTGCAAATGACAGCGAACTTCTTCAAGTCGTCCGAGTACCTCACACTATGCTTGTCTGTATTGGGCTTTTAACTGTTCTCAATGAAGGATAAAAGTTTCTTCCCCAAAGTTTAATTTCAGAAATCAAGCTGACCTTGAATTTTAAGAGGTTTTGATCTCTTACAGTTTTCTAACAAGTTAGCAATTGTAGCATCTCTTCTCTTTATTTTTTGTTTTAAACCCTTAAGTTCCTTGCGAGCCTCCTGTAGTTTTTTGTTTGGTTTGTCAAGCTTTTGGTGACATCATCTGGTGGTAGGCTGTAGTCATGTTCCTTTAACACGTCGGTCTTCCTCTCTTTGAGACTGAGGAGTTTCATCGGAGAAGGAGAGTCCTCTTCTTTGGTGCTGCTCTTTTGTTTGGAGTAACTCTTTGTTCGTGGGGTGGATGAGCAGGAATATAGTTTGAACTGCATTTGTTGACGAAGCTTATGTTTGATGGCCTGGTACATCTGTCTCTTTAGCCGTTTATCAAGGCTTTGATTATTTCTTCAATTTGTGTGAGTCCCGCCGCTCTCGGGACCCTCAAAGCGGAGTCGTATCAAAGCCTTTTCGCAAATATTTCCTTTTCTTTGTTACTCATTGATTTTCGGGATATTTCTTCCGAAACTATAGCGATCGTTGATTGGTCAATGATGATGTCATCGTTCGCTTAAAATAGTTCCCAGAATACGAGTTTATTGGAACTGATCAATAACCATTCAATTATTGAGTTTTGGTAACGGATTCAAAACAAAGCGAATACAGCCATGACAGCGAGGATCCCTGATACCGCAAGCTGGGAATGTAAAATGGCGAACACTCTTGCTGCTGTGAAAACGGCCTGGTGAAAATCATGGTGGAATTACAATGCATCGTTTTGTCACTGTGTAGGATCCCGGTGACGGTGTAGGATTATTCGAGCTAGCTGCAGTCTGTGATGAGTCCCGGTGCTGAGTATATGAGATGAGCATATTTGAAGCTACGGCTACGTGTACTGATGTGATACGTTACTATAAATGTGAATTTCAGTCATTGTAGTGATGATGTTGTATTGTAGTACACGTAGTTTCATTGCATCGTTCAGCCATGGTTCAGCCGAGAATTTAGCCTTAATTGTGCAGTATGTTGGAGGTGCCTTGTCAATTTGTCATGGTAAGTTGCCGAGGTAAGTTCTTGTCTAGACTAGGAGGTGCGTGTCCCCTAAATTCTCGGCATGAATTTGTGAACTAGACTTCATTTCTGGCTTGAATTTTGGGATGTTCGCCACATTTACGTGGCATGATGATACGCGGGTCAGGATTCATCATTTTAATTTAATGTTCAAAATCACTTGTCATGTCTGTGAGCATGTGAGTGTGAGTGGCAATTTTGACTGGTCACTGCAGTACGAATATTTGATAAAATGACTGACGTATGCCCTAGTCTAGTCTCATATTCAGTGTGTTTGTGCAGGGAAGGTGGGAATAACTTTTACTGGGGACTTTTATTTCTGCAGAGCTGGGCTACAACTAGCCCATCTGCCATCTCATATACCGTACGGGCTCACTCGCACTCGCAGCTGTCAAGAACTTCGTCGAGTGAACTATTTTGCTTTGAATCGTATGCTAATTAGGCCGTGCAAAATCGATATGGTAATTTTGACAGGCGACGTCATCGATATTGGCAAGTATCTGAAAACGTTGTCATCGATGAAATTGGGCGGTGCATACGATGACGACATACTTTGATTGACACATTATGCTTGCACAGGGAAATACCAATTTGCGCAAAGACGCCTCACTCCGCTCGGCCTCACGCCTCCGGCGTTCGACACGCGCCTTCGGTGCGCTCGCGGTTGGTGGATAAAAATGCGAGGCGTCTTTGACAAAGACTAATCGTCTCTGGGATGAATACCTAGGTGAAAGAAAACAAAACAAAAACAAATATACATTTTAGTATTGATGAGTTCAGATGACACTCTTCAAACAATGTAAACAATTGTATTCTAAAAGCCATCACAGTTACGGTAACCAGACATTGTCTTTTGAGGCGAGTGAGAGTTTTGCTCCCTACAGCTCTCCTTAAGTGCATTTGATCACTCCCCTGATGCAGCTCTTCTTAATTGCATTGTAGGAGAGTGATTTGTAACTCCTCTTAGAAGATCATTTTTTATGTACATTGCAGTGGAAATGTTCTTAGATTCTCCTCTGAATACTCCTTAATTTGACAGAGCTTTTAGGAGAGCACTCCCTCTTTAAAAAAAACAGTGTCTGGTTAACCTTTACAGTTAATGTTCAAAATGTAACAGTCTAAATCTACATCTGTTTAATACACACTTTTCAAGCTGTAATATTTATTCGTCTTATACTTAAGTCCATTTCTCTACCTCCGTGCAGTGATGTCATAACTTTGACGCAGCTTTTACGCACGCGTCAAGATACACTGTCTTTATGCGCGCGTGTAAAAACACAGTTGCTTTAAGCCAGCGCGCGCGGTTTACTGGTGCGACTATCAAATCTCGCGCTGACGTCACTGCACAGAGGTAGGAAATGGAGTATATACAATAAAAAAGCAATGGAAGCAGCCCACAGGTGGTGAATGCAAATTAGATTACAACACTTTCATTTGAGGTACAGAAAACTAAAAATACAGTAAAATAAAATTTAAAAATTCTACGGGTTGACAAGGATGAATTAGTTTTATCTTTCTCGTACAGGCCAGTGCACATAAACTCCCACATAACCTTTGGAAAAACAACAAAAAACAAAAAAAGAAAAGAGAAAAAGATGCAAACCAAACAATTTCTGCATACTGGGTAGACGTTCGTACTCACTAAAACACAGGGACTGAGTAGCACAATGATAGATTTAATCTATAGATTTAATTTTCAAACCGAAAACATTCCGCTATTCGCTCAGACCCTGTGCTTTAGCTAGCCTTTAGTTGGTATGCAGAAGGTCGCTGTTTCGAATCCAGCCAGTTAGCGTTTTTTTTTTTTGTTCAGAGCCTATGAACACCAGCTTCTCTAGTGAAAGACAAAACTAATTCAATAGTCCTACCCTTGGGAGTCTCACCTCTTACATAGTCCTCCTTCACAAAGTGTTCACTGCATACTCTGTGGTGTATAGAAGGTCTGAAATTGTCTCGACTGATGTTAGCCAACCATCTGACCAACAAAATGGGATCTTCAAGAGGGAACCTAAAATAAAAAGAAGATAAAGGTACAACAATATTATCAGCAGAACGAACTTGCTCTACAAAGCATTTTCTAATATAGGTAAGTATTAAGTTTAGCAAATTTTAAAGAACATAAATACATTACTTGTTTATCAGAAGAACGAAGCATGCGTGAGGGATTATAATGAACAAGCAGATTTGATAAGTACTCTTGGGCAGTGCCATTCAAAGCTTTCCATGTTAGAAGAATTTTAAACTGAATTCTCTCCCGAACAGGGAGCCAATGGAGGTCTTTCAATATTGGAGTGATGTGGTCAAATTTCTTTATTTTGGTAAGAATGCGGGCAGCTGCATTTTGAACAAGTTGAAGTTTGCGAAGTAAGTGATCAGTGATACCAATAAGAAGAGAATTTCCATTGTCGATGCGTGAAGTGATCAGAGCATGAATGATGGTTGCAGCAGCTTCATTCGTTAAAATTTTTCTAATACTATTTACATTTCTGATATGAAAATATGCACTTATACGCTTCACATTTTCATCCATACAAAAATTATCATCAAAAACAATTCCAAGGTTACGTGCACTATTAGAGGCCTGGATAGTAGAGCTGTTAACTTTAATGGTACGATCACAGATTTTGTGCTGCTGAAATTTAGATGTAATAATCAGAAATTCTGTCTTTTCATCATTTAGTTTGAGTTTGTTCTGAGACATCCAGGACTTTATTTCCAAGATACAAGCTTCTGCACGTTGATGAGCTGACATTTCATCATTTGGATCATTTAGATCAAAAGGCACATAAAGCTGCGTATCATCCGCGTAGGCATGAACATACAATCCATATTTCCGAGCGATGCTAGCAATGACAGAGGAATAAATAGTGAATAGAATAGGTCCAAGCACGGATCCTTGTGGAACTCCAAAGTGAAGGAGCAGATGTGATGATACAGTCCCATTAATGTTCACTGCCTGATATCTGTCACAAAGATATGACTGAAACCATTTCAGAGCTGGACCTTCAACACCAATTGACTCAAGACGTTTGAGAAGAATGTCATGGTGTCAAAGGCAGCTGAGAGGTCCAAAAGTACAAGAAAAACACCATGTTTACCATCCAATTCACGCAGTATGTCATTATGAACTTTAAGTAGAGCTGTTTCTGTACCATGATATTTCCTGTGTGCAGATTGATGTGGTTCATACAGTTTGTTTGAAGACAAATGTTCAGTAAGGCGATGTAAAGCTACAACCCCTAGTCTACCGAATCAATGCAAGTCATGTCATTTATAAATTTATAATTTGTATTATTTTTCAAACTATTACCGGTAATATATTTGTTTCTTTTTTTTAACATGTCATGGACTCTTGAGTTTTAAAGTAGTAGATTAGCATACGATTAGAGTATGTATCACAAGCAAGTCTAGATATGTCGAAAAAGGTGAGCACTATACTAGTGACGTACAGAGAGGAAGGAAAAATCTAAATTTAGCCTCCATAACATTAAGTTAGTAAGTTAACAATAATATTATACTATGTAGAAACACACACACTCAAATTTTAAACTGCAACTTGCAAGACTTGGCTAGGCTACAATTTACGTTGCTTTTACTTTTCAGGCTCAGCTTTTAACATGTTAAGTTTTACTTTTGTAAAATTATAGAGCCCATTTCTCGGCCCTCGAGTAGGCCTACAAATACATTGTCATTTGGTAATCATTTAAGAGTGTTTTAAAGAAACACTTTGCCAGGTTTCATTGCATATGAAAATGTATGTCGAGCAGTCATAGTCTTAGACTGAGAAATGAAGTTGAGGGTACATGAACACAAATCTCACTCTGCACTCAGCATGTTCAGAAATGGTGCTATGTTTGACCATCCAAAAATAATGTGCAACAGAAATGCACATATTTTCATGCATTCTTGAAAATAATTGTTCATTAAATCATGAAGTGATTAATACTATACCCATGTACGGCATCGCCGTACGGGAACATGGGTGATCGCCCGGAGTGATTGATGCAACGCGATGCTCATGCCGTAAATTGTAGGTCACTCAAGCCTATTACTCTGGCGAAGTCATGACTTGAGTCTTGACTACTTGGCCTTGTATTAAGTTTCAGATTTTAAGCTTTGAATCCTGGTTATTCCACAAAGTACACCACGATTTAAAGATCAAAATTATTTCAAAGAACACCTATTTACAATCATGACAATGACATCGATGAGGCCAAATTCAATTCCGGAAATTCAAGTGCCCTGTCTGAAAGTACGTAGTCTATACCGCCATGCATGCATGACCGCGGCGCTAATAATTAATATCCTAGCCTGACTCACGTCACGAAACCTAGCGATAAACTGCCACCAGAGACCGATTTTTTAGTTAAAAGAACGTTCAAAATACTTACTTATGGAAAGATATATCCTTCACTCCCTTCTTTCTTCTGTTGGAACACCCGAAACTTGCACAACTTTGCGGCATTTTACCTATACGGCGATCAAAGCTCAGTCGGTCGGTGTGTACACTGTGCTCTTGCTAACGGTAACTGCAACGGTAACGGTCAATTTCAAATGCCTCTTTGCTAATGGCGGCGGGTCGCCCTTGTGGGCACAGGGTCACGTGATCACTGCGCCCTCTAGTTTTTTTATTTAGCTCTATGGGTCATGCATGATCCTGTTTTTCTCTCTCTATCTTTATGTGTGTGTGTGTGTGTGTGTGTGCGCGCGTGCACTTGTGTGCACACGCATGCACTTGTATGCCATATACTTCCGAGAGGACCAAACGTAATAATTAGTCTTTCAAAAAATAGTCCTCAGAAAGTTTTTTGTCCTGAAGAGCATAACAATGCACTTTTTTCTCCTTGTTTATTTTGTGCGTTTACAACTGAGCACACAGTTCTTTTGAAACATAGAACTTCTATTAGAAGATACAAATTTGTGTGTGTAGGTCTGTGTTTGTATATCTCTTTTGATTTCTTGCTTTTGTTTATATTCTTGGTATGATGAAATCATTCAACTTAAATTTTTAAGGAGGCTGGTAGAAGAAAAGATATTCCCTCTTTGCATGAAAATTGTCACTTGCAGGGAGAGCCTCGAACTGGCAGCAATATAACCATCTCCACTGGGGGAATTGAGAAATTATTAAAAAACACCAACCCGGATAGGGCCGCAGGGCCTGATGACATTCCACCTCGGGTCTTGAAAGAGTTTGCCATTGAATTGGCGCCTATTCTGTCAGTCATATATCGAGCTTCTCTCAGCGCGGGCCACTTGCCAGATGGCTGGAGGGTGGCTGATGTTTCGCCCATATATGGGGGGGCTGATCGCACAAGGGCATGTAATTATCGCCCTGTTTCTTTAGTTTCGGTTCCATGTGAAATCCTAGAACATGTGGTCCATTCACATGTAATGAGGCATTTTGACAACCATAACATATTAACATCACAACAACATGGCTTCAGAGCAGCCCATTCTTGCGAAACTCAACTAATCCAAACCATCCATGACTTTACCACCTCCCTCAATAAGCGTGGCCAGTCTGATGTTATTATCATGGATTTTTCCAAAGCGTTCAGCTGTGTTCCTCATGGTCGTTTGTTGCTCAAATTAGATCAATATGGTGTAGGTGGTGAGGTCAGGGAATGTTTGTCTGTTCCTTGAGGGACGCATTGAGGGGAACATTCAAACTGGACCAGCGTGGACTCGGGCGTCCCCCAGGGGACGGTGCTGGGTCCCTTGCTATTTTTGGCGTATATGGATGGCCTGCCAGATGACCTGCGTTGTGCAGTGCGTCTGTTTGCAGACGACTGTGTCATTTATAACGACATCAATGGTACCCGTGATGCAGAGTTACTCCAAAAGGATCTGGAGACTCTTTTCCGCTTGGGAGAAACGCTGGCAAATGAAGTTCAACCCCGACAAATGCTATGTTCTCCGTGTGCCATCTTCTGGATCTCCAATCATATCCACCTACACTCTTGGCAACTCTGTACTCCAGGAAACACGGACTCACACATGCCTTGGTGTCGACATCCAACAAGATTTGAAATGGAATGCCCACATCAATAGAATCTCATCATCTGCCAGCAAAACTTTAGGATTTGTGCGCAGAAACCTCCATTCTTGCACGAGAGAAACCAAAGCCCAAGCTTACAAGGCGCTTGTGCGCCCATGTGTTGAATGCTGCTCCGCAGTGTGGGATCCTTGCACAGACGGACACACACTGAAAGTCGAAAGGGTCCAGGGGCGGGCTGCGGGAGTGGTATTCAATGGTTATGATTGGAGATGTAGTGTGTCAGAACTCATACATAAACTCGAGTGGGAGTCCTTAGCTGCCAGGAGGAAGGCAGGCAGATTGAACATCCTGCACAAAGCCATAGGGGGGCACCTAAGCATACCGGTGCAAAATTACCTTCAGCCTGCTTAAAACGGCGAACTCGCCGTTCTGGGGCAAATGGCTTCATCGAATGTTGCTCATGCCTTGGTTGCCATGGGTTTTCCTTCATGCCTCGAACAATTGGAGATTGGAGTAATTTGCCAGAATGCGTGTCTTCAGTGGCAGAGCCGGACCAGTTTGGATCAGCTGTGTCGAATTGCTTCGGGAGCCAGTCGGGCCAAGACTGGGTTCGTCATCGGGCATTGCACACACCATTTCCTGCACGGTTTGTCCCACCCAGGGATGTTGTGCAGTATCCATGTAGAAGTAGAAGTAGAAATATAAATGGGAGCATTTGCACAATAGTTTGATTAGGTTTGCTTTGTAGTAGTAGTAGTAAATCCAAAGTTTTAAATCCGGTTTTGTCCCCATGAACGAGGGTGGCCGGATTCACATCACACTCGCAGCAACCGCCCTTACTCCCTCCTTCCACTTCACCCGATTCAATGCATCCTCCATCCTCAACCCAACCCTCCTACTCTCCTCCTCCTCCACTTGCTTCTTCCAAGTCTTCTTTGCATGTCCTCTCCTCCTCAAACCTCCCACCTCAAACTCAAAAGCCCTTCTTAAAACATGCCTGTCACTCTTCCTCAGCACATATCCATACCAATGTACACTATTCGCCTTCGCCAAACGGTCCATCGCTTCTTCCAAACCCAACATCTGCATCAAGTCCTCAGTCTTCATCCTATCCATCAACTTCACACAACACATCGCTCTCATCATTGCTCTCTGTCCTCAGAATCCCCATCTCATTTTTGCTCAGACACCATGTCTCACTCCCATACAGCATCACTGATCTCACACAGCTCTTATACACCATACCTTTCATCTTCAAAGGATATCTTTTCCCTTGCAACAACTCCCCACATTTCCCTGAACTTCACCCACCCATACCTCACTCTAGCTGTCACAGCCACCTCGCATACACCACTCCCACTAACCCTGTCCCCCAGGTACGTGAACTCCTTCACCGATTCCACCTCATCACACAAATTTTCCTCCTGTTCCACCATCCCTTTGCTCCAAACAAAACCAATGACCTAGCAAGAAGGAAAATGCATTGTTATGTAAGACTCATTTATTCCAATGCCAATGCAAGGCTCTACCTTCAAAAGAAGAGCTGTGCAATGGATGAATTGTTGTCATGATTAAAAATTCATTTTTGTCTCCACTGCCGCAGTGAGTTGGAAGAGGGACTAAGTGATCAGTTTGTCATGGCAGCTGGATGGCTGTCGGGCATCAGGTCAGATAGATGCCTGATGGGTGGCTACGTGTATACCAGGCACAGACACATTAATCAACACTACCACCTAAACACAATTATTAACTTGAGACTTGATAAGGTAATACAACATTAACTTTTTATTTGAAAACTATAGGTAAATGTTATCGTCATGATACTTGTTATCCGCATCATCATTAAATCATCTTCTGGCATACCAGGACAGGATGAGAAGGACAAGATGAAAGTGATGAAGTAAGTAACTCTCTTTGTATGAAGTTCTAAAAGTGAGTGTATATGCAACTCGTAATAAGTACAAAAAAGACAGCACACAAGAATTGGGGTTTATTTTATTTTCCTTTTAGCCAATTTTGTTTGTATCTCATCTCGTTCAGAACCTTTTCCAAATGAATTGGGAAATGTTCTTGAACTTCAACTCCACTTGAACACTACTTAAAGAACATCACCAGGCGGTGAAGGTCATTCTGGTTTTGTTACTGAATTTGGGATTTAGAGGTTGCGAACTTTGCGTTAGGCCAATGGCAACATATCCAATAAAATTGACTCGGTCCTGTTTACCTCATCAATTTCATTTAAACTACCGAACACACCTCTTCACCTTTTGGCATATAGCTAGAAAATGCTGTTTTGAGCAATTTTTTTCTTCCAACACAAAATGTTGGATGGAGAAATTTGAGAAAAAAGCACTTAAAATTTGAATATTTTATTAGCTTCAAATTTGCCATTGCCTTCCTCTCTTCGGCAGACCACAAGTAGTTGATCGCGTGGGAAGAGTTTAATAATACCATAGTGGATGTTTTGTTACAGAGATGGACAAGTATATTTAGCTCATCGCCCCATCGCCGATCTTGAGCCGGTTCAATAGAACTAGAAGGAAAAGTTGCGATTTTGTATTTATATCATTATATACTTAAAATCGTAAATAAATTGTGATCATTAAATAGCGTGTTATTTCACTCTGCACAGGTAATATTTGGTGTTTCAGTATTCTATGCCTTCTCAGCGTGTATGTAACAAAATAAAAAAAATGAAGCAGCTCCCCAGGTCAAAAGTTTTGGGCATTCCCTTTGCAAATGACAAATCATTTGAACTTAACTACACATTAATGCTTTTAAAATTGATAATTTGTTTATTACATTTCTTATTGTAGTATTTAGTTTTATTTCCTGGTTTTGTTTGCTTCCCATTGCTATATTATGTGTGTCTGCACCTGCATCCTGTTGACTCTCACATTACTCTCATAACAACCAAACTTATTTACTATTTCTTACAGAGCTGGTGTGAAAGGCATTGCTATTCTCACTCCCATCCTTGGCCTTACATGGTTGTTTGGGATCTTAGCTGTTCATGAGAGAATTCTCTTCTTTGAGTATGTGTTTGACATCTTCAACTGCCTTCAAGGATTCTTTGTCTTTGTATTTCACTGTGTTGGAAGCTCAGAGGTAAATAGTTTTAAAAACTTACTAAAGTGTCTAATAATCATAACTACACAGCTATTAAGGCCCAGGAGAATAAATTGAATACATCCTAAATGCATATACTTTTGTTACCAAATTTTTTTAACATTTCTGCTTAAACTGAAAAAAGTTAGCATTTGTGAAAGATTACAACAAGAACTAAGACATGAACAAATGCTTGCAACTAAATTGTGTACAATTGTACGGGGTGTTAAATGTTTGACAATCATTGGATTTTGTGTTTGTGAGCAAAGTGATAGAGGCAAATTGACGACATTATTCTATTAAGTTTGTGGGTTTTTAAACTGAAGTCGTCAGCAAATTCTCATGAGAATACATTTGGCATAATCACATGTTTGTATTTTCATAAAGTGCACAATTTTTAGGCCATCTAGTCTTAATTGGAATGGCCTTATGGCCACATACTTTGTGTGTGTGTGTGTGTGTTTTTTTTTAATGTTTAAGAGCCTGACACAAAAGAAATTCTCTTGTGAGAGATGAAACATGGCTAAATTAAAGGGATTAGCAGCGATAATGCGAGAGAATCGAAAAAAATATGGAAATGCATTTTTAAACTTATAAATCAGGGATAAGTGTGTACAATTCCATATAACTACTTTAATGTAAAACAAACCACCAAATAGTGAAAAAAATGAAGTATGAGGAAATTTGTTATACTGTCTGCCGCAAATAGACATACAGCGACGGCGTCTCAAAATCTGCACTAAACAGCTGATCAATAATGTTTGTGTTTGAGGTCAAACTGTATTGATCATGGTGCACAATAGCACGCTGAAAATCTGTGATATTCACCGGGAAAGGCTTTTCTGATCTCAAGTCGGAATTTTGATACGCACGTATAGAAATTACAGAATCAGATAAAAAGTACTGCCTTGTCTTTAATACACGGATTTCAAGCCAACCACTTGCAGGTTATGTTCGCATATCCGAGCCAGTAACAAAAATATAAAAATATGAATTTTGATGATTTTTTTGTGTTTCGGATTAGCAAATCGCTGCTAATCCCTTTAACAGTACTGATCACAAACCTGCATTTTAAGAATGTTTCATCTCTAACGATTCACATGACTATGTGTACAAAAATCTCTATTGGAAGCAATGCATTGTGGGAAGCTACTGATGTCTTCAACTTTGTTCAACTTAACAGGTGCGAGCAGCTTATCAACGCAAGCAAGAGCAGAGATCGCTAAGCAAGCACCATTCTGTTGGATCAACTGGTGCCAAACCTTCATTGCCTAAAAATCAGGTACATGCCATTATTTGTTCATAAAAAGAATAAAGGTACTGCGTGTGTCTCTACCCTAATATCACATGGGCAATCATATTTTCCAAGTGAAGCAGTGAGTCTCATATCACTTTCACAGTGTATTCTTAATCAGTGGGCATGGTTTATCACCTTAACAAGAAATTTGAATGGTTTAGGTCAATGCTCCGCCCATCCATTACTGGGTAATAGATGAATAGTGGGTGCAGTGCGCATGGTGTAGTCAAATATATGACATGCGCGGTGTGTTTATACTGCATCGTGCATGTTGCATTGGTATGCAAAATGCAATTTACGCAGTGTGACGATCACCACGCGATGACATTGGTTCCTTGCATTGAAACATTTGTTTTCAAGAGGGGTGCAATTATTTAAATGAATAAAAATAATGAATCTCATCTTTTATTCTCTAATTGATTGTCTGGTTTCAGAGTCCAGCCTGGCTCAAAGAATGGTGCATTTGTTAAATATGTTTTTAATTACCAAATTTCAAAATGGGTTTGTTAAAATCCATATCAGTTATCATTCATATAGTGAAGATCATTCTTTTAGCTGTTTTTATTCCAAATCCAGAGATCAATAACTGATTGCAATAATAAAAAATCTATTTTGTATTACTTTTCTGAATGAATTGCAATAACAGTTTTGATGATTTTCTCTATGGATACATTTTCTATCTGGAAATATATTTTTAATGGCCAATTATGATATTTACAGTTATGACATGAAACTTGTCTAACAAAATGTATTATACAACTCTCCTCAATGTGAGCAAATATTTTTTTTTAATTTCTTCATCAGAAACAAGTGCCAACATCAAATACCACTATGTGCAGCACCCTAACATCTGCAGCAAGTAAAAAGGAGGATGAAAGGAAAAATGAAAAGCAAACCGATGAAAGGAAACCAGTAGAAGACCCTGAATGTAAGTCAAGGAATATCATTTAATAAAACAAATGTGAACAAATTACAGGTATACATATTGGGCACAGTTCAGGTTGATTTTATTAAATGGGAATGTGATTGGGTATCGACTCTCTAATTTACTGCATTTAAAATAACAAAAACTGCCTATGGAATAGACTTAGGGCAACTTTGCACAAATGTTGGTGATTTAGTGACAAAAATGTGAAAATCTGGCTGTTTTGTTTGCTCGTATCCACAAGTCATTGGTAATGGCTTTGTGGTGGTGTCAGGATTTATTCAGCTAGTGTGCTGATCCGGGGCCGCGTGTATCCATGATACGGACGCTCCTAACATGGCCCGCTATTTGAGGCTGGGGCGGATTGGGAACAGTCAGGGGTTTACACCCTACTCTTATTCGACACTGACTGCGATGTACATGTACAGTTGTGACTCTCTGTACACGGGACCGACGGCTTAACGTCCCCTCCGAAGGACGGGATGCTTTCATGATCCATTTGCCCAATTCCAAGTGAACCATGGAGGAGAGCGGTATTCTGTATTTAATCAATAGCTGGTATACAGATCAAATCCAGAATTGATAGTACCTGAATAAATCCCAGCAAGTGCCACGACCCCACCGGGATTCGAACCCGGGAATTTTGATGGTAAATTTGCGCCAGAGGCAAGCACCCTAACCGCTAGGCCACGCTCTCCCACAAAAAAAAATAAAAAAATCTGGCTTTAAATAGTAAATTCTAGGACTTCCTCTGTGAAATCTGGTACAATTGTGTGTTTGTACTCTTTGGACTGCATCCCCATACACCAATCAGGTTTTGTACATTCCAACACCTCAGTGGCCACCCAGAGGGTGTATTGAGTCAATCCCACAATGCACCAGTTTTGGGCAATTTCACTTCAATAAGGTCATGTGATCCCACAAAAATCCAATTCTCAACATATAAAAACCCTGACATTTACATTCATTGTAGCCCACAAGGTGCTAGTACTTAGGGAATTTTTTAGCATGATCATGAAATGTATGTGGTTCTTAAACTTCTTTACGACTTTTTATCCCTAAATACTGTCATGTGTTTAGTACAGTATAGTATAGGCACATTGCAATGCATTCTGGGATTGAATCCAAACACCCTCTGGTGGCCACCATATGGGGGTATCCTGCTTGAATTCAGCCAAATTTGCAGATTAAGTGCAGATTTTTATAATTGGTTATACTCAAGCATGGTACGGACATAACGAAATATTGGAATTGTTTTGAGTCGGATGCCCCCAGTGCATCTGACCATCACTTGGCTCGTTGGATTGTCTATACCCAAACTGTCAGGATCTAGCTGTCATTAGTATCAGCAAATGCTGGCTTAAGTTAGGGCAGGTGACAGAATTGTGGAAGAAAGTTAATTGTGTTGATTTCCTTACTGATACAGATGACAGAAGTTTAGAACCATGGTTGAAGCCTCTCTGTAAGAACACCACCAAACCACCTGCATCTCCTACCCCTTCAATAAGAAGTTCTGTGTCTCTGAATCAAGAAATGATACTTCTTGAATCTCATAGTGCTGGTAGTGGTAGCAGTGATGGTAATTCAACCTGTAGTAACAGGTCCAATAGCAGGCTTCTGACACCACTGGGTGCATTTGATGACTGTGTCGGATTAGCTGGGGTGAGTTTGGGTGAAATACTCACAAATCTGTAGTTGCCGAGGGAATGCTCTTAGGTGGAACTCCAGCCGTACATAGACTGTGTTTTTATACTTGATCTGAAGATTAGTATGTGTTCAATTGTAATTTATGTATTTAGAAGATGACCTATATGCATGATTCTAGCAGAATATATGACGATGCGAAACTCAATTCAATGTACGCGAGGATCAAGTAAATGATACAACCCGAGAGAATTATTAGACAAATATTATATAGGAACTTGGAGAAACTGGCAAGCATTGAATTAAAGACGAAAAATACACGGTCTCGAACCCAGTCCTCTCGCTAACTAGGTGTGAGATTTACCACTGGACCACAGAGGACCGTGTTTACGTCGATACCAGAGAAACAAGCGCTAATGGCCGTAATTCTGTATTATGTATTTAGAAGATGACCTATATGCATGATTCTATTACCTCTACTGCCCATTATTGAAAATGCAGCATTCTGATTGGTCAGTTTGCTGCCCATTATTCTGCAATAATGGGTCGCGAATGCATTTTCTCATTATATCACGCTGTTTTCGGGTAATAGAATAGAAATAAAGGGTTTGCAGTATTATTTATGGGCTCATAATGTATCCTCGGCCAGAAAAAATTAAAATAATGGACTCGGCTGCGCCTCGTCCATTATTTATTTTTGTCCGACCTCAGACACATTATTCGCCCATAAAGGATACTGCATCACCCTTTATTTCTTAATTCTAACAGAATCTATGACGATTTATAATTTATCAAAAAATTGGGGTGCAATCTTGGCACTTGTTTTTTCTTGAAGAAAATTAAATGAAGATTCTATAGTGCATTTATCATCGAGTCAGTGACGTCAACACAGTTATGCAGGTATTTCTTGCGCCCATCTAAGTGCCAGCTTTAAATGCTTGTATGTGTACGCTGGTGCTTTCAACCAACACTCACGATTTAATGCTGCGGCGGCTGAATATCGCACTGACGTCACTGACTGGAGGAAGATAAATGCACTATAAATATTGTTGCTGCTTATTTTGAAAGTTGTTTTGGATGTTTTGGGGCCAGTTTCAGATTTAAAGGGTAACACAGGGGTCAAGTTGGATAAAAAAAAAACAATACCAAAGTTTGTATTGCATCAGAGGGTATAAAAATAATAGTTGACCTACCTGCAACATACCAATCTCAAGTTCTGAGCAGAAAAGGTAAAAGTCATGTCTTATGACCTATAGGGGGAGTCATATAAACATTAGTCAAAACATAATAGTTTATTATATTTCTCCAGTAATGCAGATAGGGCAAAATAGGTCAACCCCATAGAACCTACTGAACATAACCTATTTTGATCAGATCAGATCACTTTTAAGTTGTTGACCTTTTTTAGGCTCAGAAATTTGTCCTTTGACCAATTTGCTTAACTTTGGAATAGTACATCGCAGATAGGTCAAACTATATTTTTTATCCTTATGAGAGGAGTACTCTGGTATGGTTTTAATTGAAATGGACCAACAATTTCACCCATGTTACCACTATATGACTTTAAATCTACTGAAAACCACCCAAGACACCTCTTGTAAAATTTGGCCACTAGTATATTTGTAGACTTCAAATCATCCACCAAATTCATTGTGATACTTTGCCAACTAGCACCGTTGTACCTCCCTACTGATACAGCAACAAACGTCCCCTCGCTATACACACTTGTTTAGGAGACTTTTCACCATGTTTAATTTTGCCCTGTTTGACTTGTAAATTTGCATGCGTAAACACTACAATTTTCTGTATAGAAAGTCATCATCTAGTTAAAAGATGGAAATACGTTGACAATAAAAAGTCAGCAACAACCACTTTAAAAAATGTTCCTGAAAAGGAGTCATTCAAGAAAAAAGCAATTGTAAATCTTTCTTTTAGAAAGCTTTTACAATTGTAAGCGGTGTTATTGCTCATGCACATCTTTTATTCAGAAAACAGCCTGTCATTAAGTCCCTCCTTCTCATTGTGGAAAGCCTTATTGTTAGTGTTACCTTTCAAAGACAAGCAGCAAATGATACTCTACCAAATTATCTTTACATTGTCACAATGCAATTGCCATTGCTGACCAGAGCAAAAATGTTCCTGAATCTAATATAACTTTTATTTCACTTTTCAGGTTGAGACCCCAAAGACGGAAGAGTTATCCTCGGCTAGAATTCCTTGGAGATACACATATAAAGTCAATTAATTGGTCTCGATAAGCTAAGTACTAGATATAGGAACAAACACAAGAAGAGCATCATATTTCTTTGGTAGTTTGTGTGTGTGTGATAAAAATGTTAAAAAGGCATTTTTATCCCCCTGGCTTGTAAAGCAGAAGGGGGATTTTTTGCGAGAGCGTGCATGTCCGAATGTATGTATGTGTATGTGTGTTCCAGTTTGGTTAGGTTTTCGTTTGTTGAGGTTTTCGAAAAGTTGAAGTCCGATTTAAACCAGACTAGGGGTTTCTTTATATGTGGATGATGTCAAAGGTCATCTGAGGTCATGTTCAAAAAAAAAAAAAAAAAAAAAAAAAAAAAAAAAAAAAAAAAAAAAAAAAAAAAAAAAAAAAAAAAAAAAAAAAAAAAAAAAAAAAAAAAAAAAAAATTGCTCTATTTTTTGGACTTGCTCTTAGCAGTCTCTCTCGGCACTCGCGACTAGTTAAACACGTCGTTACTGGTCACCGTTAAACTCGGAAGATATGAGTCATCGCTAACCGCTGCCGTATTCCACGATATCGCATTATAACAGGAAAATATATACCGTTTGTCGCACAGTGTTATTATGTGGTAGCGACGAGTCTCCGTCCAGCATGCATTGAGAGCACAAGAGAAATTCAAGATGCCGATTACAATTGGAATCAGTGTGCGAGCTGCCAAATATCGGACTTGTTTGGATAAAGTGAGGGCAAACTTAAAGCTTACGAAGCACCGTTTGCTACCAAATCTGCGCAATATGCAACAAATTTTGGATGAAATAATGTCCCAACTACCTGTGAAAGGCTTTCTTTATCCCGACTGGACCATTTTTAGGCCATCGAAGATGGGTTTATAAGCGAGGGGTCTGAGACTGACAAATTAGAAGTCACGTAGGGGTACAGTAACACCTAAAGGGTTACATGGCTGTTGGGGGTAACGCTGAGTGCGGGCACTTGGTAGGGGGGGGCTTGGTGGGTAACGAAACTTTGTTTGTTACGGTCCGAGTGACCAACTTGACCCGCAGATACGAAAAACGGAAGTGTGGACCTGAGTGCTGCACGCCGACAACGACGGTTTATGTGACTGTTAAGGTGACCAGTAAACGAACAGTGTTACTAGTGCGAGTGAGGACTGTTAGCGCATGATCAATAAATTCATACCAAGCAGAACTAGTAGCAGGACCAAGATTGCATGCAGGTTGATTTCTGCGTGGACCCCATTCACAAAACTGCCTGACAGACATATTTTTAGTGATTATGCTTCCAGTTCAAGATAAAAATCAGACCATTATCAGGTCACCCACCTACAAGTACGTTATGGCAGGAAATACACATGACTAGACATACACATAGTATTGCATTTGAGTTTGCGAACAAACCCCTGGTCAAGTAGGTTGGTGGTCAAAAACTACCGCGTGCCATGCTTCAGGAGCAGGTCTCCTTCACTATCCTCAAAGGGCAGCTATTGATTTTTCAGATTTTTTTTTTTAACTTGAGAAAATAATGAAAATTTTATTTATTTTAAAAGCAGCAGCAGTGAGATTCAAACCTAAGATTAGGTACCTAACCAGTAGACCAGCGAGGATTGCAGTGTCAGAATTGCAATTCTCGATAATCTTTAGAGAATAAATATATTAATACTGCTATTGTGATCCCCAAAAGGCATTTTGTAACATTTCCTTGGTTTCCTAAGAGTCAAGACTTCAAGAGACTGGCAGTAATACACACCAATTTCCATGCATAAGTGACAAACTTACTCTGCAGAACTTGTGGTAAATTGCAGATGATCTCAGCAGGGTCCAGAATGTTTCAGGTTGATATTACCCAGGTTTTTTAGATGCCAGGGTTGTTAGGGTCAGTTTCAACATGAAGTAAGGACACCATTATATACATGTTTCAATATTTTTGTCAATGTTGTTATGCTTAAATTTGTTTCAGCACATATGAATTGTAAAATATGCTGTTAGTGTAGTTACCGTGATGTGTTAATGAATGGTTAATTCAATTAAATATAATAGCTTTTTGCGACGGTATAAATCAGAGAAAATCAATTTTCATTTGAAAATTGGGATGAATTTATTATTCTGCACCCTTAACATGGTTTATTCTGTTAACATTGCCAAATTCGTAGGGCATTGCCAGAATACTAAATTCTTTCCTGTAAATTTATTGTGGGCTGCCAGCATAGCTGGCAGGATCACTTTGCAATCCATTGTGTATGTGTCACTAAAATGTTAAGTTTTTTATGGAGCGGCCCACAGCTTATATTCTTTTAATATAGTGAGCGCGAAAGCCGAAACTGCAAAGTTTTAGTTAATGTTTTTAATTGTGGTTAAGATACAGCAGTCTCATGAGTGTCAGAACAGATCTGTAGTAGACAAAACACAACTGATATAGCAAATATAGAAAGTATATTACAAGAATGAAATTAAATTTCAGTTTATTATAGTATCAAAACATTTTCTTATAAACTTTCACCAGAAAGAGTTGCATATGTACCCCCTTTTAAAATTCTACAGGAAACAAATTATATTTATTTATGGCCTACACTAACAAAATCCCTAACACTAAGGCCAAAAATAAAAAATAATTTGTTACAGATACAACTTTCAAGGGGGTACATATGGAACTCTTGCCCTTTCACTGTTACCAAACATAGAACAGGAGGGTATGGGCAATATACAGCCTGTATGCAACGTTATATCAATTAGCCTTTACATATTTACATTATAAAATGTTCACATCATAAGCATGCACTTATTTCAAATTTTGGTATGCAAGGATATTCATTTGTAGTAGTTTAAATGTGAAACTACAAAATATAAGACTGTGAGTCTGATTATCTAAACCAGAACTCAAAACCCTAGTATAAATCTTGACAATCGACTGGATTTAGTTTCTGTTTGGGATAACTCAAAGTTACCCCTGATAGCGGTAAAACATCTGAGCCATTTCTGGTAACAACACACTTGAAAGGGGTGGTTACCACCCACCATTCAATTTTTCTTATTGAACATCCGATTCATACAAATTTGGTACCACATAACATAGAGTGTCTTCTTTTTAACTACAAGAATATAGGGTGCAAAATTGATATTTTTGCAATTTTACTGACTCAAAACATGGCCTTAAAATGCTATATATGTGCAACAGCTGATTTCCCATCACTTGGAGCCAAAACCACATGACAATCTGTCGATGTAGCCGTTTAGTGACCCTGATGAATTCAACAGTGAATTGTGCTTTATTCCATACTATTGGTAGACATTTCATATATAAGTCTCAAGGATGCAAAGGAGGTATTGCCATTTATTCCATCAGGTGCTACAGCACAACATCATACAGCACATGCCAGAATCAATTGTAATACATCATTTGCATCATTGGGACTTCTATATGAAATGTCTACCAATAGTATGGAATAAAGCACAATTCACTGTTGAATTCATCATTCATTACCGTAATATACATGGAGTTGACTGCTGATTTCATTGGGGTCACCAGGCAAAATGGGTCACTAAATGGCCACACCCCTATTGACAGTTTTGCATGTTGGTATGCATTTTGGTACCGGTATCAATGATAAAAGGACCATAGCTATCCATTGGTACCCAAATCAAGTGTTTGGTAAAACATGTTTAACTTTAATCCTCGACTGGTTACATGCAATGCATCACTACCAAATTTGTTTTCTTTAGAATCTTTAATTTTTCTAAAGACATGCTCAAATTATCAGGAGGGTGTGTAGTCAAGACCTTTTCCGAGACTGGCGCAGATGAGGCTGTGTAGGGTGGCATGATAAGGGGTCCAAGCCAATTGATTTTTTCAAAAGTGCCGTGTGGTTTTTGTTGATTTACTTTGCACTTGTTTATAAGCGTGTGTGGTTTTGTTAACCAAACTTACTTCAGCTTTATCACCTTGTATTTCCCTATGTTTTGTTGGTCTCGGAAAAGGTCTGGACTACAATCCTGCAGGTATCACAAATTTTGTTTGAATGTATGGTATCCTTTTATGATAAATTAACAGTTTGATGTATGCAAACACAAAATTAATGCTACAGTTTACTCTTAAAGGTGCAACGGGAGATTTCAAATAACAGGTGTCCCTAAAATTGTGAAAATTTAGATTTTTGCACTGGTCTAACGTTTTCTATCAAAATTATCCCCCTCTGAAAGGATTGAGCCGAGACCTGTGATATTCTAATTTTCTATAGAGCAAATACAAAATTCAGCCTATGTTTTCATATTGAATATGGCTATACAAATTTTATGTATTTGCAGTGGCAAATAAAGGAGGGAATCTATTGAGTGTCTAATCTATATGAAATCACTAGATGACTTGAAATTCTCTTGTTGCACCTTTATACATTTTACCAAATGTACACAAAATTATGTATGATGGTTAATTTTCCGTCGGTAAAATAAATAAAGCCAGAAACTTAGTCTGTAAATCAGTTAAAACCTGAGTTATAATTTCTTGAGTTTTTTCTCAAATTTACAGAATTAGATGACCATTGCAAGTACTATGTATTTTGATGCGTCATGATTTGATGAGCAAGACGCCTTCATTAAAATTTGGATGTAAAATTTTGTTGTTAAATTGCATGTTAGAGATGAAAAAGAATTACTATCATTTTTGAGAAATAGAAATCTTTTCTAAACTTATGGCCAAGTTCCACACTCAAAGCAATAATGTTTAACAAAAACATTATGAAGAGGAATTGGTTGCCTAAATTTGTGTCCACTTATCTTGTGAGATTGAGGACTTGGGTTTCCCACAAATTGCCCCAATGAATCGCAAACATTTGCATTTCCGGGGCGGATCCAGGATATTTTTCAATAGAGGGGGCGCCCAAAATTTCCGCTCGGTTGTTTGAAATTCTGAAGAACAGGGGGGGAGAAACATACTTTGACCCGCTGGGCGCCCACAAAGCTAGATCTACACGGCGCCCGAAGCCCTGTACCGTAATTCTTAAAAATCTACAGGGCGCCCTGGGTTAAAAAGGAATTTTTATAGATACAGGGCGCCGGCGCCCTGTAAAAAATCGAGGGGTGCGTGCGGGTTTTTGCACCCCCTCTAAAATTCCCACCCCGCATGCGTATCAACAAGTTTGACTGCTAAAATTTTGAACACGAAGGTGAATATTGAAATATATGCTGGAACGACCATGTGCGCGGTAAACATTTAATATGAAAAAAAAAAGCATATAGAGGATATGAATGGAACAAAAAAGTGAAGGGCCCCATGTTGAAATGGAAGCAAAAGGCTGAAGGTATGAAATATTCATTACAAGCCGTCTGCCGGAGACAACTGTGGCGCAATGGATAATTGCAGGACTTGTGAATTCATAAGACCATTGCAAATCTCGCTGTTTTGAGCCATGTTGACGTCAACGTGTTGGTGTCCCTGGGAAAGATACTTTAATTCAATTCCCGCGGACCAAGCAAAATCGGGGGACTGTTATGGGGAATATTTACAATATAAGCCTTTGCTGATAGGGATGTGCGCTGGTCAGCAGCCACCTGGATGAAGCAAAATGATGCGATGATTTCCTAATGGCAGCAAAGTCAACAGTGCTTTGAGCTATTTACGGGTGATTTAAGACTATATAAAACCGATAATTAAAGCAAATATAACCATGCAGCAAACTTGAGGTGGGTGATGTCCATGCCCACATTACATGAACAATCGCTAAGTCCTCATTCTGAACGATGTCTTTTCCAAGTGGGTAATCAGACATTTCATGGGAGGGGCAGGGCAGGGGGACAAGTTAAAGGTGCTTGTTCCGATTTTGGTGTTATCATGTTAACCTACTGGTATGAGGGCCACCAGGTTACCGTGGGAAACAAATTGCAGTTTTGATGTAGGCGCTTTTGATAATGCATAGTGCAACGCCCTATTCAGTACTCTGCTAATATTGATGTTAACCATTAAAAACGGCAGTTGTTTGTTTTGTCAGTATCTTGAGAACGGAATGGATTGGAAAGTCTGAAATTTCAGGACGACAATAAGAAAAATAAGGCCTTTCATTCTGATATCAAAGTGATACTACTTCAGGTAAATCAGGGGTGGGGTCCCAAAGATGAGCGGAACAAACCGTATGCTATTAAAAGTATCAATTTATTACTTTCCTGATTTTGAGTGGTTTGGTTTTGTTTACTTGGTACCTAATTTGGCCCTCTAAGACCCCAATCATCAAAACACGGACAGCAATTTGAGTGTTGAGAAATGGAAAGTTAAACTAAAAATTTAGGCACCAAAAAAGTAGTGCACACAGGAAGTTGAAATTGAAGTTAAGCTTTATGGTTTTAAAAAAAATCTGTGAATGTTAACAGCTTATTTTAGCTTGCCAAACTATTTGTCAACCCTTGATTATAAAAACATGTGTCAGGAAAAGGGACAGTTTGCTAATAAGTAAAGAAAAGTCCATAACAAAACCCACTGCCAAAATCAAAATTTCAACCAACATAACTAAGAAAAACAGCAAAGTCTTCACCAGTATTATGCTATGTCCTCTCCTTCTTTACACCCTTTCCATTCTCATTTTGCCACTGAAAGACACAAACTCAAGAGAATGTAGTAAGGTTATACCAAAACAACATCAACGGTAGTGTGGTGTTAAATTCATCATTCTGAGTTGGTTTTAATTATACTAGTCCTTGTATACTTGAGCAAGCTTAACTTGACTACCAGCTGATTTGATTGTCATTTATAGGCGGCCATTCACAACGAAAAAAAAAAATGGTAAAACCCATGGTAGTAGTCTTTAGTAGAGAAAAACCCCCCAAATGCATGGCCGTATTTTATTGTCATTAAAGAGTTTTAACATTTTTGTTATTCCTACCTAAATATTTAATGTGAGATAATTTTGAGATCAAAATTTACTTCAACCCGCTTTTGTACCTCCCTTTTAAACAACGTGGGCACAATATTTACCACAAGTGTCGGCCATGCTTTTTGCGTCCATCCTTCTCTCTCAATCCTATTTTATAACTTGGACCTCAGATGACCTCTGAAATTGACCTGGACCTTACTATCATAGAATGTTCCCCTGGCATGTAACTAGGATAAAGTTGGTTGGCATTGGACTTCGCCTTTGAAAAAAATGCCAACAATTTGATTGTTTTCAGCCCATTAACTTGATCTCAGATGACCTTGACATTGGTATGTGACTTGACAACATTATCATATAAAGGTCCCAAAGGGGCATACATGTCCCAAGTTCTGTAGAAGGTGGAATTCTTCTTGAATGAGGCCCAGTTGACGTTTTTGTTTTAGCCCATTTATAAAACTTTATTCATGACCTTTGACTTGATATGTGACCTTTGACCTGGTATGTGACCTTTTGCTAGGTTGATCTCATTGTCTCGTGGCGAAACCAGACCTTTGCAAATGGCGGGCTGAAGGGGTGCCAAGCTTTTTTGAGGGGGAAAAATTTGGGTCCTTCTCCATAGAAACGTACAAAAAAGTTCAGTTATTTGGGGCGAAGGGGGGGGGGCAAAGGGTTCTGTTTGGGGGGCTTCGTCAACAGGGAAATCAGCTGGATTAGCTTTGTTTTTCGAAATAACAATGCAAACGCCATATGATGTGCCAGAGACAGGGTTAAAAATAAAGACGTTTGTTAATCCATTAAAATTTTCTGGGAATTTTGAGTTTGGGAATTGGAAATTTGCAATTCTAATTTCAATCGAAACATGCTGAAGAGTTAACAAGTTAACAGACCTCCCTAGCCACTGACACGCCCCGGTCGCGAGTTTAAAAATCACCGTGTGAAAATGTGAAAATCAGTGCCTGACGAAAGTGTAAAAGGTACTTGAGGACAACATAGCCTGACCATAGCACCCACATGCAGCAAATTAGCTCCAAAGCCAGCTTTATGAATCTTAATTTTCTAAAGCCAGGCAAGGGACCCTAGCAAAGTTCACCTACACATACATCAATAACAGTCTTAAACAAGGTAATTTGGTACATTTTGAGTTATTTTGGGCAGGACACAAGTTGGACACGAGTTATGGATACGGTTGTTGCAGTGCTGCAGATGCCATGGCCCTGTTCAACAAGGGATCCGTCATTTGTTTGATGAGGTATCAAAGGTCACATGATCAAGTCAAAAGTCCAAATAAACCACAAATGGCAGGTGAGGACAATCGGTTCTAATTACACAAAAATCTCTTACTTTATGACCAAATATGCACTTTTGAGCATTACGTTCGCAGATAGTCTACTAGACTTGATTTGATTTATTTCAGCAGATATCATCATATAAAAACCATGACAAAACATGAAAAAATAGCATACAACCTATAAAAAGATAAATTATACACATAAAAATTAAAAACAACAAATTCTAACACAACTTTGCCAAAAAATCTCAAATTTTTAAAATGGGGATGCTCTTCACAAAAATGAGCTTTTTTATTGTGTTGTTAAGGAACAAACAGAGTAAATCCACATTTCATGTAAGGTGTTACTTCTGATTAACAAAAATTATGAGGTGCATAATTAAGTGAGCACCAACAATTGTGATTTTTTGAAAAATATGCAAATGAGTTCATTATTGTTCATAACATATGCCCAAAAAGTATACAGAACCAACAACCTCATGTTCTATCACTGTGCCATGTTAAAAGCTCCTTGACTAATGGGTTTAATCTGTAGAGTGGATTGATAAATGCATGATACATGCAGCATCCATCCATCCGCATGACCAAATAGGGCCCTCCACAAACAATGGTGTGGGGAACCAAAAAACCAGAGAAGTAAACAGAGGAGTAGTCCCATTTCCTGAAAATCCAAAAGTTCAACGATTTTGATGTGAAGGCCAATTTTAGCGTAGCATACGGGTGATGTGAAGCTCAGGGAATGTATTTTTCTGCGCGATTTTGGAAGTACAAGACCCCTCTCCAAAATAAATTGGTACTTAAACTTGTGTTTTTGATGCAGTTATATCTTTAGTCATTAACACTTTGATATCAGAAATTGAAAAAAAAAAAAAAAAATTATGGCCAAAAATCGGAAATTTCGGAAAAGTTACATCTCTGAAAAACCACAGGTGATATTCCCATGGCTGGAGCTACTATGGACCTTTTATTATCTACCTGTGAGGGCTTGCGGGGGTATTCAGACCAAAATTTGAAAAAAAATCTAGGCGGAGATTATCAAAATACGTTACTTTTCATTTTGTTCTAAGTTGAAGCCCAGGGTTAGAGATGTGCAATGCAGGTACCAGCACTCTCACACGGCCTGCAAATTCTATGGGTTCGTGGAGTGGAGGGCGGGTTCACACGGTTTTGGCCATAAAAAGACAGCAAAAAGACTGTGGTCCTGCAAGTGGAGATAAATGGAAGACATAAAAAAATCCATTGAAAATCCCTCTATTCATGCTGCCATAATATTCCCACAACTTTACAACACCACATATCCAGACCATCGGCTTTTGAGGGGACACCGGGGGGGTAGAAGACTCTAATAGCTCCAAAATAGGCTGGACTTTGCAAAACTTTGGCAATGAATCTCCAGGGCCGGAGCGAAACCCCGAAAGCAAGCCACTGACTTCCAAGTGTCATGTTAAAAGTGTCTTGGTTAATCAATACTTCCTACCAAACACACCCGCAGGCAAAATACACTACAAATAATAAATTGGACATTTTGTATTGTACACCAAAGATTGTTCAACAGAATTGACTCATTCTGCTAGTAACTTCTGCTGCAATTGCTGCTGTTTTTTATATCTTATAAGATTTTATAATTTCACATTACAAAAAAAATAGAATGAAGGTTGAATGCCAGTTTTGAGCCAAGATAGGATGGGGACTGTGTATTCTACTCTGGTAACCATTCACTTTGGAGCTGACTGCTTGCGAGGTCTCAGGTTTTGTGTAACAAGGGTACGGTGGTTACCCGAGCAGAATACACAGTTACCCCCCCCCCCCGGACTAGGCCTACGAAATTAATTGCAGGTTATTTTTCAGCATCATTCTCTTGACGCTTCACATATTTCAGACACAATGCATCATGGTGCCTGAATCCTGCTGGTGAAGGTCTCCTGTACATCCAAAAACTCTTAAACATCAGAACTAACATCAATATGTATTATGCTTGCCAGACGATTCCTCCTTCATGTTAGGGAAGAAGTGGAAGTCATATAGGGTCAGATCTGGAGAATAAGGTGGATGATCAAAAAGTTCCAGAGCCACAGTCGTGCGGTCCCTCGCAAACTACCGCCTTATGAACTGGTGCATTGTTCCAATGAAACAACACAACCTTCATGAGCTTTTATTTGTCCTTAATCTTCAGCCACACAGCTGCTTCACCGTGTAATCATGAAGTCATTTCAACTGCAGGTGCTTGATGACATCACGACAGCAATTTTGTCAATTTTTTGTCAACAATGGCTACCTACTCTGTTGACCTTTAAAATAAACATATTAGCATATACTCTTCAAATGCATATGTTCAACATCAGAAGGCTTTTTGCTTTTCGTTATACCTCCTCCATCATGTTGTTTTTTTAATATTTGTACATTTTTGATATGTAATTGATGGAAAATAAATAAATGATTGATGATTGATGATAGTTCAACATAATATGTTCACTATTTCAGTGGCATAGCATACTTTCTTCCTAGTTAGGCTCAAAACTTTTTGATCATCCCTCCTATTTCTTAGAACTACAACTGGAGAAAACCAAACATGCAGTGCCCCATCATCCATCAATCAGAATGCATGTTTTTCCTCAGCTGTTTGAAGGTCTCATTTATTATGACAAAACCAGGATAAAACAAAAAATATCATTGGTGACACAGTTTTAACAACTGATTTTAATTATTTATTCTATTAACTTCTTCCTGCATAAATTTTCTGAAATTTAATTGCGGGCAAATATAATATTTTTGTACACCTAGTTTTATACAGATCTCTGTGGAGAATGGCTATAGAGGGTATGCAATAGGCTATTTAATCCTAGCAACGGCATTAGGTAATCCCTAGTTACGTGCTGCGCCCGACTTGTCGCCATCGTGGAGGACAACCACGGTGTG